>CM039581.1:62550816-62739864 GCA_022457205.1 Saccharum spontaneum | reverse complement strand
GAGAACGATCAGGTCAACTGGTCAACGCAACGCATTCAAGTGGACCGGCACGTGTCATCTTCAATCTCTGTTCGATAGCGTCGCCGCTCCCCGGCGCATCTTGTACTTGTATGGCTGTGTTTAGTTCCACCAAAAAAAGCACTATAAAAAAAAGATTCTCCGTCACATTATACATGTATGGAGTACTAAATGTAGATAAATCAAAACTAATTGTATAGCTTGGTTGTACTTTGCGAGACGAACGTTTTGAACCTAATTAGTCAACGGTTGAACACTATTTGCCAAATAAAACCAAAACGTACTACAGTACATTTTTCGCCCTTTTTAGGAACTAAACACAGCCAATGACGTTGTCGCCCTCTCCCCACCGTGTTGCCGGTTCCTTCCGGCCACTTTCCATCCACCGCCGTTGTGGTCGATGCGCCGCTCCCACCCTTTTTCCGCCCCGCCTACCAAACCAAGTGGCAACACGCAACAGCCATCGACAGCGACGAGATTGGGTTTGGACACGAGGATGTGGCGACAGGCCGATAACTAGGGTTTGGGCCTAAATACAAGGCCCAACCCAACACACGCACGCACAAATCTTGCAAGGATACCATCGCCTCTGGCAGGCAGCAGACTAGCAGAGGCAGACGCTCCCCTCAAAAAAAAAAAAAAAAAAAACACAGAGGCAGACGCTGCCTCGGACCACACCGGAGCTCTTGTGGGAGTTCCACTCCACTCTGCAATGAGGATAGGGGCTGGAGCAGCGGCAGCGGCGAGCATGGCTGCTTGCTCCTCCGTCCCTGCTCCTTCCCCACCAAGCCAGACCCTCACCGCCGGGGCCGCAGCAGCCTCCCAAGCTCTCATCTCCCTCGGCTCCCCGCCACCAAGTTTTGTTGGTTTCGATCACTCTCTGCCGCCGCCGCGCCGTCGGCGAGTCGCCTCCGCCCACGAGCCTCCGTGTCCGCGTCGGCCGCCCCGTCCAGGGACTACGAGGCAAGTACTTCGTGTACCAACAATTGGGAATTGCTTACTTGTTTGCCAGCTAACCTTATCTGCTCATGCCTGTAACAATTGGCCGAGTAATCTGCCTGCAATCTGACGCACCAGATTATGTCATCTCGCTTACTCTGCATTGCTCATTAAATTCGGTGTACCAACACTAGTGTCTGCAAAAGCTTTAGCACCGCTTTCTTCCCATTACCGTTGTTTACTGGAGTAGTTGACTCTGTATAATATTATGTGCTGTCAACGAGTGTTACAATTAATCAGCTCTTGATAAAATGGTAATACGGGTTCAACTGTCCATGACTGAAACAAAATAGCGTAATTACTAGAAGCGACCAAAAGACAACGGGGAATGCTAGTGCAATCGTTATCGTTAGCAACATGGAAGTTAACCATGCTCCTCCTATGGTTGAATTACTTCGTGTTTCTGAAACAGGTTCAGAGCGAGCTCCCATACCATTCTCCCCTGCGCACATAAGTAAGTTTAAGACCACAGGGAAACCAAGTGGAGGATACAATCGAATCAGATAGAACAATAAACATATTTATTGTTTATGGATAACTTACTGCTGTTAATTCATGCCATCGTGCTGAAGAAACTCTATTGGTTGGGCATGGCTCTTCTTGTGGTTTTGACAACAAATCACATGGTATTATCTGTATAGTTCACGGATGGAAACGGAGAGGTGGAGCTGAGACTGGACATCAAAAAGCTTGGCATAGAGAGTTCAAGAGATGTTTTTGTTGATGTCGATGATACATCTCTACTGATCAGAGCCAAGTCTGACGGGACACTGAGGACTTTGATGAATGTCCAAACACTGTTTGATAGGATTAAGTCTTCCGAGACTATATGGTATGTGTCGGTCATCTAGTATCATGCTCTTACTTGCGAGGACGTATTTATTTGTTCATTCTACATCACAGGTTCATCGATGAGGACCAATTGGTGGTGAATCTGAAGAAAGTAGAGCAAGAGTTGAAATGGCCTGACATAGATGAATCCTGGGAATCCCTCACTTCTGGGATCACCCAGTTATTGACAGGGATCAGCGTCCACATTGTTGGTGATTCCACACACATTAATGAGGCAGTTGCTAAAGAGATAGCCGAGGGCATTGGGTGAGTGCTTCTTATTTCTTTCTTTCATTCGATTGCTTTCCAGTTAGATACCATGCTGTGCAGATTGCATTCTTGTTTTAGGCTGAATATTTTCGGAACATGCAAAGTATGAATTAGCAAACTTGATGTCTGATAATCTACTCATGAATCTGTTTCCATATTTCATGGCGTTGCAGGTACCTTCCGGTTTGCACAAGTGAGCTGTTAGAGAGCGCCACTCAAAAATCGATTGATACATGTAAGATTTTACGCCCAATGGCATTTTATTGATAACATGATGTGATATCTGGGATATCAGATTTGACTAAAATCCAGCATCAATCTCGTCATATACGGTCGACATTATTTGTGACCAAAATAACACGGCGCTGCACTAACTTGTAGGGGTGGCTTCAGAAGGAGCGGACTCGGTAGCTGAAGCAGAATCTGTTGTCTTGGAAAGCCTTAGCAGGTTGTTTTTTCTGTTTCCGAGCCTGATTTCTGTAGCCATAGCCCATAGCTGATGATTCTGTCTGATGCAAGATATGTATCCGTTGCAGCCATGTCCGCACTGTAGTTGCAACTCTGGGGGGCAAGCAAGGAGCAGCCAGCAGATTCGACAGATGGCAGTACCTTCATTCTGGGTTCACGGTTTGGCTATCGGTGTCGGACGCAAGTGGTAAGAAACTCTCAAACCATTTCCCCCACATTGATCTGGACCGGAGAATTCACTGCATTGGGTTGAGAGGTTCTCCTTGTGGCTGTCCGTGTGCGGTGTTATTATCCAACAAACAGACGAAGCTGCTGCGAGAGAAGAGGCCCGAAGAAGCGTGAGCAGTGGAAGCGTTTCTTACGCGAAGGCGGACGTGGTGGTGAAGCTTGGCGGGTGGGACCCGGAGTATACGCGAGCTGTTGCGCAGAGCTGCCTCGTCGCCCTCAAGCAGCTAACCTTAGCAGACAAGAAGCTGGCAGGTATGCATTCACCAGTATGATCGCTGGCTGCGAAAGATCAGCAGTTACCTTCCATGAGCAGCATCTTGCCAATAACATCAAGATGCAGACCCACATTGTGCAGTACTGATGCCATGCTTGTTTGTGTTGTATTATTTGATGGGGGACGAACAGGGAAGAAGAGCCTCTACATCAGGCTAGGTTGCAGAGGCGATTGGCCCAACATCGAGCCTCCAGGCTGGGACCCTGAATCCGACGCCCCACCAACCAACATCTGAACCATGCTCTGCATCCGCGCAGTTGTATTCTAAGGACAATAATGATAACAAGAATTCTCTGCATCACGATTTTAGTTAGTCCGTACTCTGTTTTTGGATGCAATAAATATAAGAGAAGGACTTGTAATCTGTCGGTTGATGCATAAAATGAACACACACGACAGGCAGCGCGAGACAAACTCAAAAACCATGTCCATATTATTCTAATGTATAAGACCAACCTTAATTAACAGTGCTCAACTCTGTTATCTTAGAAAGGCAAACTTGAAGGTAAAAGGAACCTTTTTCACTGACGAACCATTCCAATGGTTCAAAAAGCACGGCAGCTGCATGCATAGTTTAATTTGAAATGAAAAAAAAAAAACACCAGATACAATTTCCTCGCCAACATGGACTCCTACGACACAGAAAGAACAAACAGCAGCCGCCATATACAGAGACTGACGCAAGAGGCTTCATAGTTGCTGCTTCCCACAGGGTATTGCCAAGTCGGCTGGTTCCTGCCTTCTGCATCCCTCGCCCACCGACCGACACCCACCTCACGGTTTCACTACCATCTTGGCCGCTGATGCATCCGGTGCCTCACGCCTCTCCACTGGAGGTAACTGCAGCCAAAAAGACAAAAACAAAAGGATTTCCTCAGAAAACAGTTGAAAAGAAACAGGTTATCAAACCCACTGCTGTTCTGATGCTCTTCAAAAGTAGCTTGTTCACAGCAAAAGATATAGGCCTTCAGAAGTTCGGTGCGTGGCGGACTGGCGGTCCATCCCGGAACCCCACCAGCTGACACACCTTACGGCTAAAAGGATTTCAGGATTTCAGAAAGAATCCAAGAGAACTGTATCAGCAAGGTACAAGTAGAACAATTCACACCTTATCTTGGAGACGCATTATCGTCGATATTAGCACTCTATCACCAACTACATGCCTCAGCTTCTTTACTAGTTCACCTCGGCTTATTTTCTTGCTCTGGCAAATACACAATCATACAAATACAAGTGATTTTGGATACCACAGAAGGGAAGGTGACTTCAGTCAAAGGAGAGAGAAAACAATGTATCAGACCTTAAACTCTTCATAGCAACTAATAACCATGTCCATATTCTCAGGAGACACTTTGGTAGAGATCGCAGCAAATAACATGGAGAAAGGCATCCAAGGTGAGCTTGGAGCCTTTTCCATCGAATCTCCTAGCATGGGGGCTGCACATCCACCTCCCAATGCTGGAGGTGCCTCCAGGTTCATCCCCTGTTTTAGCATAAAAGGAAGTTGTTAACTGGTGCTTTAACCAACTCCAACATGACTAAAATAGCATGGTTTCACAGGGAAACTTATCATATTTGGAGGTTTCTATCATAGATAATGAATATAATCAGCTCCAAGTTATAATCTCAATAATGCAATCACAAGTCAAGTACTGAGTCAAATCACAAAATCTGAATTACTGCAACCTTGCTGCTCCAACAGTGGAACTCGTCTGTATATCAAGTTAGCAACAGGAGTTGACTCTAGTGTTACAGTACTATCTTGTTAATACCCCATGTACAGCATCTTACCTCTGAAATACAGTCAGGTGAACTAGAATTCAACACCAGTGACAGATCAGATGAATTCTGACAGTCTTCTTGCGACACGAGGGAATCTGACACAGAAAATGCTTAGCCATAAGGAAATTTGGGTTGCCACAGATGAAGAAACAAATAAGTCAAACTGAAGACACGGTAGCTGCGATTAGTTACCTTTGGTTTTAGAAGGCAATTTGACGATGACTACAAACTCAGAATAGATGTGCCTATTCATATTCATATCCCACACAATGTAATGTTGTGGGTTTTTAAGGTCATCTACTCCACTATCAAAATAGTCACTACTAGGTCGGTGCTGATTAGATCCAGGGTGAACTATTTCTACGTTCCCCATTATAACACGGCACAACATCATATGGACAATGCCATTTTCATCAACATCAGAGTATTTCACACTGCAGAAAGTAATACAAATATTGAATTTGGCAACAGTTAGGGAAAGGAAAATGAACTTGGTGAGGAACAAGAATAATAAAATGAAGTTGCTGTCATCGATCTAAAAGCGTCTGAATAGCATGTCAGTAAAAAGAAAGTAATGAACTCAGGAGTGTGCAAACATCTGAGACATATAGATGAAAACATAACGGAACTTGGAAAATGTGAACAGCTAAGAAACATAGATGAGATAGGAGAGTTAGGTGCCAGCGACAATTTGGAAAGGGGGGAGGGAAAATCCTGACATAAATGGAACAATTGATATATCAAGAACATTACCAGGCATCAGAACGATTTGCTGGTGTAAGGAGGGTGCCCTCTCCATAGGCTGCACACTTAATGGGCGGCTTATGAACTTGTAAAACACCATTCAGCATCATTTCATGCACGGTGCTTTTGGAGCAAGGAAGCCATGCATAACGGACATTTGCGTTTCCACGATGAAATCCGGTAACCTGTACTTGCTTTTGGTGAATATGGTAACGGACTTGTTTGTGGTCATCCAATAATGGAGTCCTGAAGATTCCAATGATGTCCTTGGATTCAATAACTGAACCCATCCCCTGCAGCAGCAGCTTCTCCACGGCTTCAATAGTGCGCTGAGCACGTGATACCTCACCCAGATTAGCTTGGTGTGGTAGTAGGTTACAGGCTGTAGTCAACAAAGTGCATGGCTCATTTTCTCCAATAGCTTCTCCCATATCACAGTAATTTTTTACAATGGAATTCTTTTCAGCCCTAGCTCTCTTAGGACTGGAAACATCTTCAGTACTTGAATCAAAGTTTGAGCTTTCTGCAGAACTTTCTGATGTTCCAAGCTGGTCATTCATTTCTAGTGTCCCATTTGGCTCAACACTAATGTACTCATGATTTCCGTTGCCAAAATCTTTCTTGATAAATAATTTCTGATCTTGCATAAATGATTCCGGGAAGTAGCGCTTTCCATTTTCATCGATCCAAGCAATAGGCCTCTGAAGACCTGTCTTTGTGTCTATGAATGTCATATGGGCAAAATCCAGCAAAAAAAGATGGTTCTGATATCCTGTTTCTGTGATCGTCTTTTTTGCCCTGAAGTCGGCTTGGGCCAATTTGACAATCTTTTCTGGAACGTCTTTCCAGACAGCACCTTTGCGAAGCAAAATACGCTTAGGTGGTGCACTACTCATGAAGTTCTTATAGCTCTGCAAAACCTGCTTGTTGAAGTGGCACACGATCTTTGCCTTGCGGTCTTGATCAACATGAAACCTAACAGCAGAATCATTGACAGGATGCTGATGCAATTCAGAGGTGCGGAATATGTCAGCATCATATGCAGCGGGGCTCTCCCGCTTTCTCTTGAGACTATTTATGTTCCTTCCACATTTACCCAATGCCTTTCCGTTCATCGCAGCCATTATTGCTAGCAGAAATGAACACGAACCAGAGACTAATTCTTCCAACCAAGCTAAACCCGAACAAGACTACTATTTACACTAATCTAGTAGAGAGGCTTCTGAAGACGCTCAACCTCGTAACGGACGGGCATAAAACGAAAAAGAGTCGGATAGGAAACGAGAAACGACAGAATGATCCTGCAAAGGGAAAATCGACATAAATCAGTAAGATATATTGTTGCTGCATTTTGAATATATACGACAGAACAATATTGGATTACAGCAGGACACTCAAAAGGATTAACTATGGTATCAATTTGCCGTGAGAACCTAGAGAAACCAATCTTAATGCTGTCACCAGCTGTCATATTAAGCATGGCCAAACAGATTATAAAAGTGCACATTTCTTTTGTCGTGGTGCAATAATGTCTTTCCATGCAAAATAAGTCAACCAATTGCCAACGATGCCTAGGTTGTGCTGCAAGTATATAGACAGGTAGAGAAGCTTTTACTTCTTATATGGTATTATTAGTCATGACGGTCTGCGGCTGGAGAGGGAACATGATACTTGTACTAACCAACTGATAACATGGTTATGAAACAATCTATTGAGTGATGAATTAAAGCATCAAATATTCTCTTTCATGAACAATTTAGTAATCACGAATTTAACTGAACATGGAGCAAGAATACTTGTATCTTAGACCATATCCATCGCATAGCACGTGGCAGTGCTGTAAACGACTCAAGTAAACATCAGAATAATTGCATAGGGTAAAATTCAGCGGAATTCTGACAAAATCCAGTGATCCACACGTATCACACGCAAGGATTTCAGGTACTTCAACAAGTAATCAAACAGAACTGCAGCCACATGAATAAAAATCGTAATTTTGAAAAGTCAACAATACATAGAAGAATCAAAACTTGGTGATCTCAAATCTGCTTTAGCCCCAACAATTCACATCTTCATCATAGCACATATAATTGACATCGCACATATCCAACATGAGAGGACTACAGATACCAAAAAAAGGTTTCCAGATCGAAAATACACATACATATATACAAGGGGATCCTCTTCGCCGAGCAATCAGACAGTCAGAAAAGCAGATCCGCCGATCGACGATGCTTACCTAGGGTTAGTAGTGGGAGCGTTAGCAGGGGCGACGGCGGACGAAGAAGAATTTAATTGCTTCATCTCTCTATATCCGATCCCTTTTGCTCCCCCTAGGAGTCCCCTACCGACCCCACTTTATCCCCGGGCGATGGCCGGAGGTGGCGGTTCTCGCCGGAGCTTCTTCTTCTGCTTCTGCTGCTTCCCTCGCCGGCGATACTGGATTGGTTAGAGGTGGGAGCAGCACGAATCGACCGACGACGGCGGCGGCGCAGGGCGAAGGTGGGAGGAAGACAGGAGGGTGCGGCTGTAGAAGAATTATTGGACACGGAGCGGAAGAGAGATGAGGGCGAGGTCCACGCACGCGGCACCGCTTTGGCGTGACCCCACTTGGGTTATTATTATTCCGGTCTATCCCCACCCACCGCCCTGAGTCCTCAATCCCTCCCCGACACATGGGCCCGGACCCACCTGGGAGCGGGTACGCGCGGCACCAAACTTGGTTCTCAAGTTGCCCCCCCGCCTCTTTCCTTGCGCCGTAAGCAAAATGCCAGACGCCGTGATGCCGACATCGGACGGTTTGCACATGCGGTCAACGGCCTCTGTCCCCACACCAGCCGCATCGCGACCGTCCAGACATTGCAGATTTTTATTTTTGTTAATTAAATTAAATTAAAATTCTATACTAGTTTGCGTGCGTTACTCGGGCAAAGGCGACGTGATGATGCCGGATTCTGATTTTTTTTCCTCCCCCCAACGTTCAGATTTGCCGTGGCAGCGGATCGATGGTTTCAGTTTTTTTTTAATAAAAGTCTATATAATTCATGGTACAATAATACAAGTTGCTGGCTGGTGTGCCCGTACGTATAATTTTGGTGAATTGCACTTGCACGTCGTGTTTCACGAATCTATGGAGAAACCTGGCCCACGCCGTCGGGGATTTGTTGGCTGATCTAAACAATGTACTCGCGTTTTCCTACGTGGTTTCCTACTCCCATGGCTAGGCACTAGAGAAAACCAAACATCATTTCCATCAACATCGTGTTGCAATTTCATTCTAAAGCGACACTTAATAAACTTTCGTAAGTGCTAGCTTATCTTCTATACTGGCCTTGTTTAGATTACCCTAAAAGTTAGAATTTTTTCACACTCTCTCTATCACGTTAATTTTTGGACACATACATGGAGCAGTAAATGTAGATAAAAAATAACTAATTGCACAATTTAGTTGTAAATCACGAGACGAATCTTTTGAGCCTAGTTAGTCCATAATTGAATAATAATTATTAAATACAAACGAAATGCTACAGTTACAAATTTTTCTAACTTCTTCCATTAAAAAAAGGTCCTAGCTGCAAAGACTTGCGCGAAGAATGACCTAGATACCTCGGAGTCAGTACGATTGACTGCGGAGCTGAAATCTTTATGCAGGTCTTGTTTACTTCCTTTCCAAATTCCAAGTTTTTTCATTCTTTCTCCGTCACATCAATTTTTGAACGCATACATGAAGCATTAAATGTTGGTAAAAAATAAATAATTGCACAGTTTGGTAGTAAATCACGAGACAAATCTTTTGAGCCCAATTAGTCCATAATTGTACACTAATTGTCAAATACAAACAAAAGTACTACAGGAGCTAGAGTTGAAAAAATTTACAATCTAAACGAGGCCGTAGCCAGGTATTTGGTACTACTTTACCTAACAATTGTTGATATGTGGGGATTGCTAGAAGTCTTCGAGTCTTGTTGAAAAAAATGCAGATACGAAGATATACCGTTTGGATTTATTCCAAAAGTGAGACAAGTGCCATGCCTACCCAACACCAGTGTAGCGATACTATAGTTATACATCTTCAAACAAGACATACAAATTAAAATTGACGTTGTCACCTAAAACCAGCCTCGGTGAGATCTCATATCCTAGTTTTCAAGATTGTTATAATGTTGAAAACAACGTAGACAAATTTCATCCCATAAAACTTTTATCACCTCTCTCTTTATTTATACTATGTGGGTGTTTAGTTGGTAGGTGAAAAGTTTTTTTTATGTCACATCGGATGTTTCATGGGATGTCGGAAGGGGGTTTCGGATACTAATTAAAAAACTAATTACATAATTCGCCTGAAAACCGCGAGACGAATTTATTAAGCCTAATTAAGCCATCATTAGCACATGTGTTACTATAGCACTTAAGGCTAATCATGGACTAATTAGACTTAAAAGATTCATCTCGTGATTTTCAACCAAACTGTGCAGTTAGTTTTTTCATCTACATTTAGTACTTCATGCATGTGTCCATACATTCGATGTGATGGGGTGACAAAATTTTGGGTAGAAAATAAACACCCCCTATGTTATAAGAGTATCAACTTATTTAATGCATATGGATCTGTCATTGAGACTGGACTAAAGAGCCACTCTTATTACCTTTCTTATTTAGAGTTTCACTCATGTCATGATCTAATTTCCTGAGAGCCTATTCGTGTCATGGCACGTGTGCGGGTGTGTTACTAGCCTTCTAGGCTTTGGCTTTTCTTAAACTTATAACAGGTACACACAGTAGACATTTATATTCAAGCCGAGTCAATCTCTTGTCAATTTTTTATACAGGATTAATCCTTTATTGCACTGGCATTTATTCTGGACCTTAGGATTGTTTTGATTTAAGGTTGGGCCAAGCCCAATCAAATCCGACAAATATAGCTATTTCAATATCATTGGCATGAGTGTCGTGTAAAAAATTATACGTTCTATTGCACGAGCATGTGGATCAAGTTGAACCATCGGGGTGGAGTCCTTATAGGGAAAACGGGTATCAGAGTGTAGTTGCAAGATACACATCATAGTACCGTGGTCAATAGTCACCTAAATTGAGAATTTTACCCCAAAAATGAAATTTAACTTGTTGCTGGTGGGAGATTTATGCTATCTTAACTCTTATCTTTTGTAAATTCTAGCCTTCACACCACCAAAAAATTATGTTAGTGACAACAAATGAGTTCTATAAAACCTTTTTGAAAAGGCTAGCTATAGGTTTTAGTTGTTTTGGATCTAGTAGAAAGGGAGAACCCAAGTGAGGAACTGTGTAATGGTGGTCAGTGTCCTAAGTATGTATAAATCGTGAGTGTGACATTCCTTATTTATCCTGATCGTTCTCTTAAACTTTTCTATTCCTCTTAACCCTTGTCTATCATGTTTTAATCTCACTAAATCCTTTAACATGTTCAAGCTGGTTAGTGTTTCTAGTTGCTCTCTAAGATCTTTAATTCCTAATCATTGATGAATTCCGGTAGAGTTTCTCCCGTTTTGGGAGGCTCTCTGGGCACACACATCACATGCATATAGGATATATAACATCAATAGATAACACAAGACCCATCACATGACCATCACAACACATAGAAAATCTCGTCATGCACAGCACAAACATAAACCAAGCCGTAGTTTTATCACACAAGACCTCACAATAGTTAATCACAAGACACACAAAAGTATCATGAGTACATCCTAGGAGTATCAAGCCCGTACATCACAAAGGGCAAAGCAAGAGAAATGTATCCGGACACCGACATGCTACCAAAGTTTACCATCAACCAAGACGAGAACCATCAAACCTCATGGATCTATGCTTTATTGTGTTTCTTACTTTTATGAATGATGTAATAAACCAATGAAAAAATGTTGAAGTTATTTGTTGATTGAAATTAAATGAATGTTGATTAGTATGTTGATTGATTGAATGACCGTGAAGTAATGGACATCCTTATGAACGCTTGCATGAGGTCGACGGGGAGAACAGCAGCCTAGGAGATGGCATGAGTCTCGAAGATGGGAACACCGATCTACGGGGACTGGATGTCGTCGCCGCCTCCGCCGACACAAACTCGGGTGAGCCATCGGCCCCGCTTTCCCTGAACCGCTGGAGGAAGCGGGGACTGCAGCCGGGCCACCGACGGCCTTCATGGCAATCGACGGGGTGGCAGAGGTGGGTGGCGAGGAGAGGGCTTTTACGCAATGGAAGGTGGAACGGTAAACAATATGAATTGGAGCGAGGCCAGGCTTTATGTATACACAGGGACGCTCGGGCTTCTAAGGCAAGATACTCCATAAAGATTTATTTATACACAGGGACGCTATGGCTTCTAAGGCAAGATACTCCATGAAGATTTATCTTTCCCAGAGGTGGGAGTCGTCGCGCTCCCTCAGGAATCGCAACCGTATTACACCGGTGGCTGCAAAAACAGAGCACGTCTCCTCCATTTACGCCGATAAGACAGTGTGAGTCTTGGCCCGACGACATCAATTGTATGGCTGGCAGACTTTCTAGCGTGCATAGTAAAATTTCATAGTTTGTGATCGACTACACTCACTCGTTATTTCATCCAATATTACTATTACCAGTAGTAGGGGCGTGGTCACGTCTACCGTGTTCTACTTGGCTTTTAATTTAATTCCTAAAAGAAAGTAGCGTTTTTCATAATGTATGACATGGGGCCTGGAGTACATTTGCACAAATTTCATAGTTTGTGATCGACTACACTCACTCATTTTTCATAATGTATGACATGGACACGTATACTATCCGATGCGTTCTAATATACGGAGGCAGGACTTTGTTGCGTGTGCAGTAGAATTTTCAACACCTATGGTTCATCTGTTCTGCATTAGACCAGGCCTGCTCCTTTCAAAGAAACCTTGCGTGGTTGCCAAGAGCGAAGTGAATGCAGGATGAAAGCTGGACATGAGTGAAAATTTAAGAGATTTTGATCATGACACGGTTGAGACTTGAAAGCCTGGTGCAGTTGTGATAGGTCTTTTCACTCCTATCCAAGCAGTCACAACAATCGAGGGGTGGACTGAAGAGTGAAGAGGAGTTGCTTTCGTAAGTAATTTCTCTTGGTTGGTTTTGCAGAGACATGCAACGGCTAGCTAGAGATGGGTACACTTACTATTTGACGAAAGATCAAATGGACAGCAGCGGACTTTCTGCAGTAAAAATGCAATATCTATGCCTCCTCCATTGTGCATTAGATCGAGCCAAGACTTGTTTAGATGAACTCCTGGCTGCATGGCTGTTGCAAGTTCAATAATTTTTATCAGACACATGCAAATAAGACGAGTTGGGTTCACAACGGATTAGAGCCACTCATTTTGAGCATGATCAGAGTGACTCATGACTACTACTACTACTAATATGTGTTTGGTTCACCAAATCGAGGCACAAAGCAACCATTGCGCGGTTGGCAAGAGTGAGATGTGTCTGGCCCGGTCAGATTTACAATGCTCGGACTATCATGTGTTCAACGAGATAATGGTAAATGTTCCTTTGTGAACGAAAATGTTTGCACAAATACGTATGACATGAATACTATCCGACGTGTTCAATTATATGACAGTAGGATTTTCTGGTTGCCGAGACTTGCTCCTCTCAAAGAAACCTTGCGCGGTTACCGAGAGCGAAGTGAATGCAGGATGAAAGCTCCGTCTCGTCGCCCATGGCGACGACAAGCGCATGAAGCAGAGTAAGGGAAGGGCGAGAGAGGGGCAATCAGCGAGCGAGAGGGAGTGGGGAGGTCAGGCGCTCACTGATGGAGGAGGCAGAGGTGAATGGACGCGCATCGGCAATGGTGGGGCACGCTCCCGCATGGCTGCCACGCGCTCCCCCGCTGCAGCATAACGTCGAGCACATGGTGGGCGATGGTGAGACCGGCGTGGGAGGTCATTTTGGGCTGCTTTCGGGCTGAATAAGGACATGGGCCAAAAATGAAGATCGAAGCCCACAGGAGCTCTATGTTTTTCATTAAGGGGGTTCAGCCATTAGCAAAACATATTAGAAGATAAATGCACGCCAAAACATCAGTGTCAACACCTAAACGGTAGTCACGGAAACTCGCTTTCGGTGGTCAAAACTTCATCAAACTGAACCCAACTTTTTGTATACTCTTCACCAAGATATAAACTCCAACTTTCACTTTTGGGTCAACTTGAGATGCTTAACGAATTTCGAAGAACGCAAGACACCAATGCCGATGTCGATGAATTTCCAGACTTAGGATATTTCTAAGTGCTGAAAACTGCAGCTGATTTAAATTTTGAGCCTCGGTTTGACTTATTTCCATACTGATCTAGCTCTTGGTCCAAAAAGAAATTCTCTTCTACAAAACATGAACTACAACTTTCATTTAAGGTCCAACATCAGAACTGGTATAAAACCTACATTTCTACTCTGACCAAAGTAGTATCGCGATAAAACTTGAATTGTCCTTTGTGATCCTATTGGAGCATTTTCGGGGCATTTGCTCAACATGAACCTTGCATGACTTTTGTTGTAGAGTCCCTCTAGAGTCATTTGGGCAAGGTTGCAAGGTTTGGTTGATGACATGTATTTCCATTCACTTAATAGTGCAATTCAAGCACTTAGTAAAGCCATTCCAACAAGGATATAACTTATCATTTCGTGTGACTTTTTTATTCCAAACTTCATGAAACTTTTCCAGTGACCAATATAGATGGGTATTGATGCGAGACACATGAAGATATTACAATAACACCACCCAAGCATATATCTTGAAAAGGGCCTATATGTAAAGCAATGGTGCAATATCCAAGTTTAGGTTGGAGCTCTTTTCCATAGATTTGACCTTGACATCTTCATCACCACTTAATCTGTCATGTTTGAGCTCAAACCCATTGCTTAACGGGTGACAAACACCTGGGTGTTACAACTACACCCCTCTACCTCTATCTATATTCTCAAACACATTATAAAGATCCTAATATAGCAACTAAGGTGCCGGGCTAGGTAGAGCTCACCTAAACAATTCTAGTTAGCAAGGTCACACAAACCTATACAACTAGTACTCAAACAATCGGGGAGCTCCTACACATGATAGTATGCAAAGTGCATAAAGCCTAAGCTCACTAGTAATGCTCAATAACAAGGACACTCAAGAAAAACTAGAGAGCTCAACAATTACTTAGCTACACAAACTAAGCAGTGTAACTAGCAAGGCTACACAATCTAACTAGTTACACAAGAGAGCAATTAATATGCTACTAAAGCAAACTAGCTACACAAGAGCAACAACAACACAAGCACAATATATGAATGAATAAATACAAGCTTGTGTTTGGAGATTGCAAACCAATGGGAAGAAGATGACATAGTGATTTTTATCCCGAGGTTCGGTGGTTTGCCAAACACTTAATCCCCGTCGAGACAAGCTCAAGGTTGTCACCAGTCCTCTTGCTAGTGGTGACTAGCAAGTCACACTCTCCCACATGGAGTGCTTACCACAAGCTCTAGCACTTGACACGGTCAGACCACTTGACGCTCTTCACGTCTCACTCTACTAGAGTTGTTCTTTGCGTCTCCTGTGGGGCGACCACAACACCCCTCACAAAGCACTTCTCTAGAGCACTGCACAATCTTCTTTGCAGGCTTCATGACAGAGACACGCCACCAAGACGTCCAAGAGGTGGCAACCTCCAAGAGTAACAAGCACCACTGGCTTGCAACTCGATCACCTAGTGCCACTCCATGCAAGGGGATAAGTAGCCAGCTAATTCTGCTGTTCAGATCTCTGCGGCTATTAGTGCCTATGGCAGGATTCGCTCAATTCAACGCACTAGGAATCATACACTCACTATCAGAGATGAATCGTATCAACACAAGTGAGTTAGAGGCTTTAGTGTGAGCACAACACAAGGGCAACACATCCCCAAGGTTCTCAACCTTAGCCATGGCAGAGCACCACCTCTATTTATAGCCACAAAGCCAAATAGAGCTGTTGCTCAAAACACCCACTGTGGGGGAGTCAAACCGGGCTGCTATAGTGATGGTCCTATGCCCCAGATTTTGCCACATGTGGTCGACCGTTTGAAGCCGACCGTTGGAGCCACCGTCGGACCATACTATTTGCGCCATCGTCAGACCATCAACTCTCGGTCCGACGCTTGCAAAAACATGAACAGAGAGCTCCTGAGAGCTTTAGGAACAGTCAGACCAAGTCCTACGCTAGGCGTCAGACTACTACAGTAATGGTCCTACGCCTCAGAAAAACTACACCGAGAGCTTCAGGGATCGTCGGACCAAATCCTACGCTAGGCGTCCGACTGCTACAGTGATGATCCTACTCCTAAAAAAACTACACCGAGAGCTCCAGGGATTATCAGACGCAGGCGTCGAACTTCTACAGTGATAGTCCTATGCCCTAGCAAACTGCATCGAGAGCTTGGCCAGGGTCTGACGCCCCCTTGGCCAGGGTCCGACGCCCCATGAAAACACCTCATTGCTTTCAACTTCTTCTTCTTTGCAAATGTGCCAACACCACCAAGTGTACTCCATCTTGTGCAAGTGTGTTAACATTTCACAAACATTTTTCCAAAGGATTTTCACTCTTTTCACCATGCCACTTGATCATAGCATCGCATGCAAAGTTAGATCACTCGAGTGGCACTAGATGATCGATATGCAAACAAGTTTGCCCCTATTGATAGTATGACCATCTATCCTAAATCCGGTCATGTACTTCTCTACACAATCTTTGACCGGTGAAATGAAATGTCGTACAAATATACCTTTGCCTTGCGCATTCCATTTCATCTCCTCCAATGTTGATGCTACACAAGCACCAATAATCATCACAAATGATATGATCCACTTCATATCATCTTGTGACCTTATTGGTTCATCGATCGCAACTTCACTTGCTCTTCATCATTGCTTTGGTCCATCAACGCCAAGTCATTGCTCAAGCTTCCCTGCCACATGTGGTTTGTTGCTTAAAAGCCTCTAACTTGCCCTTCACGCTTACAACTGGTCTATCAAGCCAAGGCTTGTCTTGATCTTCTCCACCTAGTCACATGACTTCATGTCATGTCTCATATGCAATGAGCTCCTTCATCACATGTGTGAGCATTGCAACATATCCAAGCCATTTTCACCTCCATGGCATGAGTTGCTCATATTAATGTACCTATGTACTAATCACCTATGTATCTTACATAAACACATATTAGTCCACCTAGTTCGTCACTTAATTACCAAAACCAAATAAGGACCTTTCACTAGTACTTGTAGTTGCTATTAGGTCACCTATTGTACTAACCACGTTGCCCTAGTGAAAGCTCTAGTTTGATTTTAGTGAATTGATGAAACCCTAAGTGCTAACCTTTTGGTCTAAGTGAATATGAGATAGGTTAGTACTAATCCAAGAGGTGGAGCAAGTGAAGGATGGTTATGATGATGGTGGAGGCCATGGTGATGATCAAGTGCTCAAAGCCCGGAAAAGAAGAAAGAGAAAAACAAAAAGGCTCAAGGCAAAGGTATACTTGATAGGAGCTTTTTGTTTTGGCACTCAAGACACCAAGTGGGTGTGAGTGTATTTAGGATAGATAGCCATACTATTAAGAAGGGTAAAACTCATCGTGAAATGCGGTTATCAAAGTGCCACTAGATGTTCTAATTCATTGCATATGCATTTAGATTCTAGTGAGTGCCAACACCCTTAAAAATGTTTGTGAAAAGTTGCTAACACACGTGCACAAGGTGATACACTTGGTGTGAAAGGATCAAGATGCCCAAGAGGGGGGTGAATTGGGCTTTTCTAAAAATTAATAGCAAGAATTAAATCCTACAAGCCAAAATTCACCCCTAGTGCCTACTAGTGTTCCTAGTGATTCTACCGATAAAAGTTTTGCACCCTAAGTTCCAATCCTAGTCTAGCATGGCAATTCTAGGAAAGTAAACCAAGCAACAAAAGTAATACGAGAAAGTAATTGCTTGAAAGTAAGGATTAGGAACACGGCGATGTTTTCCCGAGGTATCGAAGAGTCGCCACTCCCCACTAGTCCTCGTTGGAGCACCCGCGCAAGGGTGTAGCTCCCCCTTGATCCATGCAAGGATCAAGTGCTCTCTATAGAATGATTCTTTGACACTCCGTCGCGGTGAATCACCCAAAACCGCTCACAAGATGAGTTGGGTCATCCACAAGCTCCGTCGGATGATCACCAAACTCCCAATCACCACCAAGCCGTCTAGGTGATGGCGATCACCAAGAGTAACAAGCTAGAACTCTCACTTGACCACAACAAGCCTAATGAGAAGGTGGATGCACACTTGCTACTCTCTAGTCACTAATGAGGGATTTCAAACTTTGATTCTCAAATCACAACCCTCACTAGAGCTCTTGCACTTCCTTACACTTGAAAGGTGTTTCTTAGCTGAACAAATGAGCAAGAGACCTCTAAAAGAGGTGGAGGGGATGTATTTATACACCCCACAGTCAATTCCAACCGTTATGTGCCAACTCAGCAAAATACGAACTGATCGGACGCGCCAGTCGACGTGACCGGACGCGTCCGGTTGATGGCAACGGTCGAATTTGAAACCGATAGCGCTGAGTGACCGGACGCACCAATCAGGGGTGACTGGACGCGTCCGATCATGTAAGGACCTTACTGTACTTTGACCGGACGCTCGGTCGAGTCCGATTAGTGATGACCGGACGTGTCTGGTCAGCGAAGTACCTTACTGGAAGTCTAGAACGAGATCGGACGCACAGAGGACGCGTCCGATCATTTTCCAGTCGCGTCCGAATAGTTCACTTACCCTCTGTGACACGTGTCAACACGATCAACGCGTCCGGTCCTCGCAAGGACCACGTCCGGTCAACCGAGTTGAAACGCAGTGACTGTCAGCACTGATCGAACGCGTCCGGTCAAGGCAGAGACCGCGTCCGGTCAAGGCAGAGACCGCGTCCGGTCAAGGGTAAACGGCTCAAACGACTTCGAAACGCGACACAACTTGAACCGAGTTTCTTCCAACTAAACTTTGGGCTTCACCTGAGCTATCTAGTGCTAAGTTTGATAAGTGTGCACCACACCTAAACAAAAGACTCACCTAGGTCAAGCTACTTGCTCATGCCCCCCTTTATAGTATGGCCAAAGGAAAAAGCGAAGATCCTAACGACTATTCCGAATGTAACTCAACACCTTGACATCTGGAACTAACCGTCCTTAATCTTGTCATTAATCCTTTGAAAACCAAAATGATTTCCATCAAGGGGCATGAATACCATAGTACCCAAAACAGTGCAAATCCCATGACCTAACTTACCAAAGTTTCTGCAAAACACACATTAGTCATGGTAATAATGCGTTGTCATCAATTGCGAAAACCAACTCTCGGGGCCTAGATGCTTTCAATCTCCCCCTTTTTGGTGATTGATGACAACACTTTGATTCAGAAGATTTAAGAGTTGAGGTTTTCGAACATGCTTGATTCACATAAGCAAAAGGCAATAAGCACAAAGGGTTAGGAATTGCTTATGTGCTCCAAGCCAACAGGGTGTACTCATAAGATAAAACATGAAGGGTTAGTACACAAAAACATAACTCATATGAAATCAGAGTAAGGCACGGAAGCACAACCTTATGAGCTAGAACCAATCAAGTGACATGATATATAATAGCAACAAGATAATCCACATATGACTCAAGTATCTCACAAGCACACATGTCACAAAATGCAAGTGTAGGAAAATAAAAATGATACATGAAAATAGCATGAATGTAGCACACAAAGAAAACAAAACCCTCTCTCAAAACTCCCCCTGAATCTACTCTCTCTCCCCCTTTGGCATCAAGCGCCAAAAAAGCTAAGGGTCTGACGGGGGAACAGAAAGTGTTGTGTCAGGTGCCGAGGAGCGTGGAGTGATAATGAACTGTGAAGTATCCTCCTCTAACTCTGAGCTATCAGGCTAACCCTCTGTAGATACACGTGGAAGTGAAGCAGTCTGGGTCTGTAAAGCAGGAGCAAGAACTGATGAAGTAGTCACAACAAGAGCTGCAGTCTCTGTCACCTGAGCCTGAAGAGCACCAACCGTCGGGGGATCAGTCGAAGTAACTGACGAAGGTACTGTCTCTGTAGTCCCTGTCACTGGAGGAGCCACTGTCTCTGAAGCTGACATCCCTAAAGTGGTCACAACTGTGGTATGTGAGGGTGTCAACTGTCCAATCAACTCGCTGTAAGATGCACTCAAGTCTATGGAGAAAGGAGTGCCTGTCAGTAGGTGGGGCCTGAGCTGAACTGGTAGAGTGAACCCCGTCTGAATAGGAGTGTAACTAGGGGACTGAAAAGTCTGAGGGACCTGCTGCTGGGGTGAGGTATACTGAAAGCTCGGCTGTCCCTGACTCTGAAGTCCACTGGACTGTAACGCTGGAGTAAGGACAGATGGTGGTGGAGGAACCCCAACAGTGACAAGGTGTCATAGGAGCTCAAGATACTGTTGTTGGGTGGCTGCCTGCTGCCTCTGCATCTCAAAGTGCCGCCTCTGAAACTCGTTCTGACGAGCCTGAATCCGAGCGAATGCAGCTGCATTATCCTAAGCCTGTCGCTGCAGCTGAACCTCCTGCCTCTCCTGGGCCTAGGTCAGCCTCTCAAGGATAGCCACCTTGGCTGGGTCTGAGCGGGAGGCTGAACCTGAACCACCAGCCTCATGGTCGTGAGACCGAGGAGAGCGGTACTGAAGAATAGGCTGATAGTCCTCATCTGTGTTGTCAGGGGCATCATCCTTATCTGGATTAGCTGGCTAAGCATCTAGATCTGCAAGCTCGGCCTCTGCAAGGCCCTCAACTGTCTCATCCTGCTCAGTTGTGGTCTCTGGAAGCTCTGCCCTCTGACGCTGTCCCTGCCTAGGTGTCTGCTCTCGAGTGACAGAAGCCCACAACTGTCGAATGTCATACTCAGGGAATGCAGTAGTGGTGTGTGAAATCTCAACAGGTAGGTCACACGCAGATCGAATAAGAAAGCAAATCCAGTGTGCATAGGGTAACTGACAGTGACCCTTGAAACCCTCTGCCAAAGTGTCCTCCATCTCAGAGAGCATCAGATCCCAAATGTCAAACGGAGTCTGAGAGATGAGGTGATGGACTACCCATAGCTGCATACGTGTCAAGCCCTCTCTGTATCCCAGCCTCGGAAGTAGTGTCCGCCTCACAATACCATCCAGCACTCGAGCAAGGGGTGTCAAGCTGGCAGGTGTACGTCTAGACCCCTCGCCGAACGGCTCACGAAAGCAAGGTCTGATCAGATCTGTAGGTGGCACAGAACCTCCGTGTGGACGCCTCGGTGGTGAAGTCTGACCAAAGCACAACTGGTGGATCTTCGTCTCTGAAGCAGGGAGCCTGAGAATCTCTCGTACCCTAGTGCTGTACAACCTGCGGTCAAGGCCTCGGAATGCAAAGTGTATATACTCATGAGCAGGGTCAATCCACAGTGAGGAGTAGAACTCTCTGACCCAAGTACCACATTTAGCTCCAGTCCGTCCCAAAAAGTCTGGCAATCCAGGTAAGAAAGAAAGGTGTGGATGGAACTGCTCACCAACAACAGCAACTAGAGCCTCAAGTCGATAAACTCTCTGAGGTCTGAAGGCAATCCCACTATCAACATATGCTCTGTAGAAATTCTCGTGAAGAGGTGTGTAGAAGCCCTCTGAGGCTCGGGGGTCCCGCTGAGGTGGGAACCACCGACCAACCTCGATAAACCTAAGAGCTTGGACCTGTCGTGCTGTAGCTCCCCTTAGGTCAAAGTGCTCAACTGGGGGGTGACCTCGAGCTCTAGGAGGTGGATGACCTCCACGTCGTTGACCCTCTAGCCTAGGTGTCACCTAAGCACGCGTACGTCCTGAGCGACGACGCAGTGGAGTCTGTACGGTCTGCTCCTCTGTCTCCTCTGTGGGCTACTCTACAGGCTGGTCCTCAGTCTCCTCAGTAGCCTCTATACCGAGCTGTCGACCTTCAAAATGAAAGCGACGCTCGCCAATGTGAATGCCACTACCTCTGCCACCTCTCTCTGCTAGATCTGCCGCATCAGCTACTGCCTATGCTATCTCCGCCTCAGTGAGTGTCCTCTTTCTCTTCTTGGAAGCAATCTTCTTATGCTTGCCACGGGCAACCTCTGTCAAACGAGGAGGACTCTCGTCCCCGTCACTCGGTGCACCACCGGCATTCTTGCAGCGAACCATGCTGACTAACCTCTGTGACTGAGAAACCCTGACAGTGAAAGATGATGAGCTGACTCTCATGAGGCTTGGCCTCGGATTCAAAACTGACCAAGAGAATCAACGACCACACACAAGGCACCGACAGGACTACCTTTAAGCAATATATTTTAACTAATAGACGAGTAAGGTCCTTATGAAAGCAAGCATATGAGATAAGGAAAGAATAGATTGCGATATGCTACCGCAGATGAGCGAGACTCCGGTGAAAAGGTGAGGGACCTTGACGCGCGAGGGTTCCACGGAAATGACGGACGAGCACGGGAGTGCCGAGATAAACAAAGGATGAATTAGAATACGATGGGATTTCATCGGCAATCCAAAAAGTAGGTCGGGTAGATGCAAAACAACCTCGCGGAGATGAAGTCACGAGAAAGGCCTTTGCCGGAGGACGGCCGGAGAGACATCGCGTGAAAGCAAGGGTTAGGGCGCAGCGCTGTGGACGCGGACAATGGATGGAGGAGCACGGCTACGGCGCACGGACAGCGGCAAACGGCGGTGGCGCGCGACACGCACGGAGGAGAGCGGTTGTGGCAGCGGCACGCGTTCGGTGGCGGCGCGACAAGCACGGGTGGCGCACAGGTGACGGCGCGGCAAGCATGGGCGGCGCACGGGTGATGGCACGGCAAGGGGCGCGGCTACGCGACTGCGGCGCGGCAGCTGAGGTTCGTGGAGCAGCGACGCGGTGGTGGGGAGAAATAGCGAGGAGCGAGCGTCGGCGCGGCTAGGGATAGGTTTAGAGGTGGAGAACGATGGCGGCGCGCGGATGGAGAAAGAAAAAATTGATGAATGGTTAAAAGAGGCTCAGATCCGCTTTTCATTGGGTGACCGGACGCGCTGCAGAGGCGTCCAGTCAGAGTCCAGTAAGCTCCTGGCACGACCGGACGCGTCCGGTTAGAGCTGACCAGACGCGGACAGAGTCTGGTCAGAGTTCACCTGAGAACCCAACACGCATGACCGGACGCGATGGTGAGGTCCGGGACCGGACGCAGTGGTCACAGCGTCGCGTTCGGTCCAGCATCCGGTCATAGGTCCTTGAGAATTGTCTTCGGTATGACCAGACCAACTGGTGGTAGCCGGGACCGGACACAGTGGTGAAGCAGCATCGCGTCCGGTCCAGCGTCCGGTCGCTGTTTTTCGCCTTTCTTCATTCCGATCTTTGACGCAACTTCTCCCAATCAAGTTTCAATTCAAAGAGACCCAAATAAACACCAATTGGAATCTGATATGAGTGACCTCTCTCAAACCCTCAAGTTTTTCAAAATAATTTGCCTTAGGCTAGTATTATTTTTAAGAAAATATGCGATAAGCACCCGAGGAGCAATGTATGGCCATGCAATAGAGTTTATGAACCCTTGGGAGCATCAAATGCTCTCTCTATTCATGGGCGAACACAGAGGTTGCTCAAAGCCAAACCAAAAAGAAACGACAGAGCAACAACCATGCATATGCAATGCAAAGCGAGAAGGTAAAACTAGGTTGCTTGTCAAGTTTGATCCACAGTTAGGCTTCTTCACTCCTCCAAAGGAGGGTTATCGTAACCGTGTTAGACAAGTCCTAGATGCATTACGGAAATTTAAACATGACATATATTACAATGCAATGCAAGGGACAACACAAGCTCATTTTTTAAAGTTACTAGAATCAAGCACATTTAGTTCACTTCTCATCCTATAAAAGGTAGCCTCATCCAAAGGTTTAGTGAAGATATCCGCTAATTGATTTTCACTTCTTACACCTTCTAGTGATATATCATTTTTAGCAACATGATCTCTTAGAAAGTGGTGGCGGATATCAATGTGCTTGGTGCGTGAGTGTTGTACCAGATTATTAGCAATTTTAACGGCACTTTCATTATCGCATAAAAGTGGCACCTTATCAAGAACAACACCATAGTCTAGAAGGGTTTGCTTCATGTATAAGATTTGTGCACAACAAGCCCCCGCGGCAATGTATTCCGCCTCGGCAGTGGACAAAGCCACACTATTTTGCTTTTTAGATGACCAAGATACTAAAGACCTCCCAAGCAAATGGCACCCTCCGGATGTGCTTTTTCTATCAATTTTGTAACTGGCACAATCCGAGTCGGAATAGCCAACTAGTTGGAATCTAGCTCCTTTGGGATACCAAAGACCAATGCTTAGGGTGTGCTTAAGATATCTTAGGATTCTTTTTATGACACTTAGGTGAGGTTCTTTAGGGCACGCTTGAAAGCGAGCACACATGCACACACTAAACATGATATCGGGCCTAGATGCGGTAAGGTACAACAAGCTACCAATCATAGAACGGTAGAGAGTTTGATCAACCGGTTTACCTCCCTCATCTAGGTCGAGATGTCCATTAGATGGCATTGGGGTCTTGATTGACTTACAATCCTCCGTCTTGAATCTCTTGAGAAGATCCTTGGTATACTTTTCTTGAGAGATAAAAATTCCTTCTCTCATTTGCTTGACTTGAAAACCGAGGAAGAATGTAAGTTCACCAATCATAGACATCTCGAACTCCTTCGACATCAATTCACCAAATTCCTTGCAATAATCTTTATTTGTTGATCTGAAGATAATATCATCAACATAGACTTGACAAATGAAGATCTCCCTATTAAGCTTCTTGGTGAATAGTGTGGTGTCGACCTTCCTAATTGTGAAGCCCTTCTCAATGAGGAAGTCCCGTAGGCGCTCATACCACGCTCTAGGGGCTTGCTTGAGCCCATATAGCGCCTTGGACAACCTATAAACATGATTAGGATATCTAGAGTCTTCAAACCCGGGAGGTTGATCAACATAGACTAGTTCATTTATGAAGCCATTTAAAAATGCACTTTTCACATCCATTTGATATAGTTTCATTTCATGATGCGATGCATATGCAAGAAGGATACGAATGGCTTCAAGTCTTATAACGAGTGCAAAGGTCTCTCTAAAATTAAGACCTTCAACTTGAGAGAACCCCTTTGCAACTATTCTTGCCTTGTTCCTCAGAACTATGCCTTGGTCATCTTGCTTGTTGCGGAACACACACTTGGTTCCAATGACTCTTGCACCTTTTGGATGCTCCTCAAGTGTCCAAACTTGATTGCGGGTGAAGTTGTTCAATTCTTCGTGCATTGCATTCACCCAATCCGGATCTTGAAGAGCTTCTTCTACATTCTTAGGTTCAAGACAAGAGACAAAAGAGTGATGTTCAACAAAAGAAGCAAGCTTTTGAGATCGAGTCATTACACCCTTTGTAGGACTGCCTATGATGAGATCTTGTGGATGTGCTTGAAGTAGAGGTGAATGTCTTCTTTCAACCACTTGAGGAGGGGGTTGGGGAGCATCAACCTCTTGAGCTTGTGCCTCGGCTTGTTCATGAGAGACATGAGTGTCTTCATTTTAAACTCTCTCATTCTTGTCATCATCTTGAGGCACATGTGATGAAGATGGTGCATTTTATAATCATATGCATTTGGATAGAACTAATAACGCCTCAAAAAATGATTGTGAAAATGCTAACACACTCACACATGATGTGATCACTTGGTGGTGTTAGCACATTTGCGATGGTGTTGGAGTTTGAGCGGTAGAGAGGGTTTGGGGTCCTCTCTCCCTCCCGCCGAGCTTGCGAGGCGGGATTAAGGCGTTTTTGAGGAATTGAAACGCCTATTTTTTTCCTTTACGCTAATGTCGAGATTTGGAGGCGTTGTCACATGTTGTTTCACGAGCTAAAACATATGCTAAAGTGACACACATACTTAGTCTAGCTCATATGTGAAAGGGTGAATCAAACGGAGGCGAACGGAAGTCACAGTGGTGACCGGACGCTGGACCGGACGCGTCTGGTCAGTGCTTAGCGTGTGTCCGTGTCTCGGTTCTCTGATCGGACGCGGTGGCGTGTCCGGTCGTTGTGGGAGCTTACTGGACTCCAACCGGACGCTGGCACTGTGGCGTCCGGTGCGACTAGCAGCGCGTCCGGTCGCTGATTCGTTGGAGCGCTGCTCAGGCTTGACCAGCACGTCCGGTCCGTTACGGGACCAGTGCGTCCGGTCGAGCTTCACGTGTCCGGTCTGTGTGACCAGTGCGTTCGGTCAGCGCGACTGCAGCTGTTTCGAGTACCTAACGGCTATATTCGAAGGGGTACATCTATAAATACTCGTTAGCCGGCTCAAAGCTCTAGCACTAGCATTCTTTGACATACTTGTGAGCACTTTGAGCTAAGCAACTCCCCTCCCACTCATCTCTCTTGCTTCTTTTGCATATTCGAAGTGAGATTAAGTGATCCAAGTGCATTTGCATTGTGAGATTGCATCTAGTTGGCACTTGGTGGTTGATTTGCTGCGAGATTCTTGTTTCTCTTAGTGGTTGCTGCCACCTAGACGGCTTGGAGAAGCTTGGAGGCGTTGGCAAGAGTTGGTGATTGTTCTTGGACACCTCCGGTGATTGTGAGGGGTTTGTGCCTACCTCGGCGAAGCGCCAAAGGCAACATTAGTGGATTGCTCATGTCATTTGCAACCTTTTGCCATTTGGTAGGTTCTTGTGGCGCCTTTTGAGAGGCTCGGTGTGTGACCGATTAGCCACTGAACCACGTGGTGAAGAGGGACACAACGGGGACTAGCGTGCCGGCAAGCACGTGAACCTTGGGATAAATCTTCATGTCATCATTCTTTTGTGATTAATCGATCCCGGTGGTTGTGTATTGTGGAATTCATCTCTTGATCATATTGATTGGTTGGCTCAATACTTCGCCCTTCGGTGATATCCTTCTAACTCTCTCTCGTATTATTTTCTTAGTTACCTTGCTAGCTTGTTAGTATAGCTTTTAGCTTGTGTAGCTAGTTAGCTTTAGTTGTAAACTAAGTTGTGTGGTTTGACTTATGCGGTTGAGTGCAAATACACTAGAATTGTGAATTGAATAAGTGGCTTGCAAACACCCCTTAGGCTAAGCAAAACACGCATCTCGCTATTTGTTATATTGATAAACTTGTTTAGCTTGTCTTTGTAGAAATTTTTTAAAAGGCTATTCACCCCCTCTAGTAATCAAGACCTTTCAGGAGCGTCTGGTCGGTTGAGAGGCGCATCAGGTCGGTGGCACAAGCGCGTGGGCGAGCGGACACATTACTGGTGCGTCCAGTCGGCCCTGGGGCGCGTCCGGTCTTCACTTAACACGCGCATGGGAGGCTAGCGACCGTTGGGATCGCACGGCCGTGGTTGAACACGGGTGCCACATGGCGCATATCGTGTGACCGGACGTTGGAGGCATGCGTCTGGTCTCCTTTGACCGGCACGTCCGGTTAGCACGCAGGGGGCTACCCCTTGAGCCCAATGACTCTATTTCGTTAGGGGCTCTATAAAAGGGGTTGGCCGGCTTGGGCTCACTAGCTTGGCCATTTCTATTGAGAATACACCCTAGTGAGCCTAGCTATTCCTCTCACTCATCTAGCTTGATTGATTCATCATTTGGTGAGAATGGAGAGCATCCAAGTGCATTGCTTTGAGTGATTGCATCTAGAGGCACTTGGTGATTGTGTTTCGCTGCGGATTTCGCTTGTTACTCTTGGTGGTTGCTGCCACCTAGACGGCTTGGTGCAGTGAGGATCGTCAAGCGGAGGAAGGTGCTTGTCTCCGGCTCCAATCGTGGTGATTGTGAAGGGTTTCTTGACCTTTCTCCGGTGGAGAGTCAAAAGGTACTCTAGTGGATTGCTCGTAACTTGTGGATCCCCATCTTGTGTTGGTTGTGCGGCACCCGATTGCGGGTTAGACGTGTGATGCCTATTAGCGTGTGAACCTCCAAGTGGGTGAATCGCTACAATGAGGACGTAGCTTGCCGGCAAGCAAATAAACCTTGGGGATAAATCAGTGTCTCATCATTGTCTTTGGAATTTTCATTATGATTGATTGTATATCTCTTTCCACTAAGGTATAAACCTCACTACCTCTCTTGTATTTACTTTCCTAGTGTAGTTAAGCTCTTTAGTGTAACTAGTTTTGAGAGCTAGCTTGTATCTTTTTAGTGTGGTTAGTGAGGCTCTTTAGTTAGTCTTTGAGAGCTCACTTAGAGAGTAGTGACATAGCCTCTGTGTGAATTAGAGATCATAGCAACTAGTATAGTGGATAGGTGGCTTGCATTTTTAGTAGACTAGCGCAACACTTGCTTTGCCTCATAACTACTTGGCTTAGTGTTGTTGTATAATTTTTAATAGGCTATTCACCCTCCTCTAGCCATTAGGACCTTTCACCTAGTGAATTGTGCTTTGTAGAAGATTTTTTATAGGCTATTCATCCTCCCTCTAGCCATCTAGATCCTAATACCTATGCTATCAGCTTCTTCCTCATTTTTTATTTGTTTCTTCCTCACAGAGCAGTTGCAGGCCACCGAGCAGTGCCATGACCAGGTGATGGCAGCACACACGGCCCACAGGGCGTCACCATTGGAGCTGCTTGCACCACCCACTCGTTGGAGGGAAGAGGGGGAGAGGTGGACACACCAACCATGGTTGTCGTCGGTTTGAACCTCTAGGCGTTATTCGAGCTATTTCACCATCGTTCAGAGTTAGAGATGGCAATGGGGACCTGTTCCTCGATTTCCCCATTAGGGGATGCGAATGGGGGTGATTTAATCCCCATAGGGATTGGAACGAAGAAAATTTAGTCCCCGTCGGGTTGCGGGGGACAAGGATAGGGAACTATCCCCATCCTTGTTCCTCGCATACTCGCCCCGTGAACTCGATCTTACTCTAAATTAGCCCTTTGCCATGTTAAAATCTTACAAAAACTCAACATCTAACATATTATAATTAGTAAACTAAACCCTAAAATAGATATCTCTTGTAATATGAAATCTTGCATGTTCAATTTATATTGATTTGACACCATAAATTTGCTTTTACTCTTTAAATGTTGCCTTTTGTAACGGGAACAGGTTCCCCACGGGATTAATTCCCCACGCAGGGACTAGGATAGGAGGAAAAGCTCCCTCATGAATGTTTGCGAGGACGGGGAATTTTTCTCTCCGCGGGGATGGGGATGGGGAGCTATTCCTCGACGGAAAATTCCTCATTGACATCCCTAATCTGAGCTCGCCATGGCTTGCTCTATTGCGACCCCTACTTGGCTTGATCCGCCATGCTGTCACTGCTGTTTCTCAGCTCGGTCCACCACTACCACCACCACCCCAGCACCCCTGCCTGACCACTCTGCTCCGCCTACGCAACAACAAACAGAAGCACACCTGTCTAACCCCTACTCATTTGCCCCCTACCTATCCGCATTGCCCCCGTCCGACCCTCGCTACCCTCACCCATTCATGTGCACTGGTTGGTTTCGCTCTGGCTGCCATGGTATTATGTGTAAAGAGAATGAAGTAGAGCACGAGCACAAAAGAATGAGTAGAGAAAATGGAGCGCACATTGTGAAGGAATGGCAAACATGTTCACATTTTTTTTGAAGGATGGGGTTGTCCCACATCTACACGATATACTCCCTAGGGTTATCACTCCGCCCCTACTGTCTCTGGACCAAATACATGTAAAAGCAGGATTCTTCCATCCCACCTCATCTCCTAGACCAAACGTTGCTTAGCAAATTTTTTCTTAGGGACAACTACATTGGTGTTGTCTTATAGGTGATATCATATAGTGTCTCGTAATCATGAGTTCATCGAACAACCAATGCATATAATGGTTGCTTTTAAAGTTGTCTTATAGCAATTTAATTATTTTTAATTTATGCAATTAACAAAGGAAATTTTGTGAGTCGTATGGTAACATTAAATTTTAAAATGGTGAAGTTGTCTCTACAGTCATAAATATTTGTTCACGAGCCGGTTACTTCGTTAGACGACCACCTCTTTCAGTCACCTTCATCTCTTCTCTTTTGTCTAAAAAAGTCTTCTTCTACGTGATATATTGTATGAGATGCCCTTTAAAAGGGTTGATATGTACTCCCTCCATCCCAAATTATAAGACGTTTGACTTTTTTGACATCAAGTTTGACCACTCGTCTTATTCAAAAATTTGTGCAAAATATTAATTCTTTTATCGTGGCTTGGTATATTAATAAAAGTTCCTCAAGAATGACTTAAATTTGACTATATTTGCATAAATTTTTTGAATAAGACGAATGGTCAAACTTGGGATAAAAAAAGTCAAACTTCTTATAATTTGGGATGGAGGGAGTAGCAATGTAGCTGCTTTTTTTAGGCCAAGAGATAGATGATGGGCATAAGACAAGGACGTGTGTGCCAAAATCAAGGAAAGAGAGAGGTGCGGTGCCATTGCCATCCAATAGGTTTCCCTCGACAAATCCTACCCACACACAAGGCCCTAAAAATATCACCCCTTTTCCTTTCTCTATATAAATAATATTTTTTCCTTCTATTTTAATTTTCTGAGGAGAAAAAACTGAACAGAAAAATCGAGGAAAATGTGTTGCTAGCAGGGGTGAGCGGGCCGAGGCTCTTGTGTCGACTGTCGACGCCTTCTTCGCCCTCTCCGTCCGCCGCCTCCGCAGCTGGATTCGTGCGCTATTCCCCAGGCCGCCACTCCCACTAGGGTTTTCGGATTAGGTTTCTAGAACCTTCCGTCGCCGCCTCCCCATGCACGCGCCGCCGCTGGTCGCGTTCGCAGGGGGCGCCTGCCCCGCCACCGCCGCCTCCTCGCCGTCGCCCTGGCTGGCCTCGCCGCGGGCCGCCATCCTCGCCGCGCCGGCGAGGCTCCTACGGTCCCGCCGCGGGGCACTTCGGCTGGAAGCCAAGGCCGCGTGGAGGGCTGCCGGAGGGGGACGGGGCCCGCGGGTCCCGGCCAAGGGCGCTGTGCTCGCCTCCTATATGGGCGCCGAGGAGGTGGTGGGACCCTCGTCGCTGCTCGACGAGGAAGGTTCGGTTTGCTGCTGCTGCTTCCAAATGCAGTCCGCCTTGCGCTTATATTGCCCATATATCTTTTTCATTGTTTCGCACTAATAACTGCATTTGCGTCACTATCTACTGGTGTCTTTACGCTAGTGATGAAGGCACAACTACCCAGCTGAAGTAGTCTTATGCCAAACTGCTTGCGTAGTCGCATAGAATGAACCTAGGAATTTCACATGCTAACATGCCACATTAATATAGAATCATCTGGTATACAGAGAAACTGACAACTTCTTTTTTTTTCCCTATTCACACGTTGTGCAGAGCTCATTTCACACATCAGAAAGGAAGTGGATAATGGAAAACTTCCTGCAGATGTTGCCAGTAATCTGGAGGAGCTGTATTATAATTACAGGAATGCTGTAAGAACTGCTGGGCTGATCTTTGCGGTATTTTTTATGTGCTATCATCAGCTTATTATGTTTCATGTCTTGCGAATGTTTTGCTGTATTAGGTCCTGCAAAATGGAGATCCTAATGCATATGAGATCATGCTTTCAAATATGACGGCTTTATTTGATCGTGTTCTACTGGATGTACAGGTTTCACCATCTACTCTGATTTCCATCACAATTTGCTCTGGCAATTTTATTTATTTTCCAAGATGGCCTTTCATATCATGCTCCATCCTTTTTTGCAGAATCCATTTACCTTTCCACCTTATCACAAAGCTGTGCGAGAACCGTTCGACTATTACATGTTTGGTCAGAACTACATTAGGCCTCTGGTAGATTTTAGGTAATACAAAATCTGACCTGATAACATGTACATGTTTTAATTTCAAATAATTCACACAAAGTTTGTTGTACAGCTTATGGAAGTTATTCCTTTTAACTGGGGTGGATAGCATGCCTTATCAGCTTTGCCCACCATTGTTGTTTTCGTTTGCTGCAAATTAATTATCTAGAGCATAGAGTTTGGACTTTGGAGGCTCCTTTGTGTTTTCATGACATGCAAACTTATTGTAGTTTGTAGCACAATGGCAGATTGGTAATTTCCAAATAAAACAAATGCTTTGTTCAGATATTTCCAGCATGTTGTTGACTGTCAAGGTTTACATTTTGTTGAGTCTAATATAGATGAAGGTGATAATATGTGCTTAATCTATAGTGTAACCTTCGTTTCCATTTCTAGGAGCCATGCCCCATTTATCAACATCGTCTTGCTTCAGTCACTTGGTTACTCATTTAACTATTAGTTTAGTGAGAGGAATTTTCGATTAACAAAAAAACATCTTAGGTGCTTCAAGCAAAAATATGGATCTCTAATATTGTATGGAAAAATCCAACAGCAATATGGATGAATAGAGCATCCAATTCATCTATGTGCATGCGAAATTTGAGCTTGAACAAAAAAAAAATTTGCAAGGAGAAATAAAAAAGAGAAACCGACATGTGAATTGTTACGGGTGGAACTGCTCATGTGTAATCCACAACCCACCAAAATTCGCAAGTTGTTTCCTCTTTTTCTTCCTTGTACAACTTTTTTTTTCAAGTGCTTTTCGTCGATCTCCTCCATCAACGCATATAGGGCTATTTGCTAACATATTTTGATTTATTTACTACGAAAGCATGCCAGGAGACTTAATAGTTCCCTTATCTTCTGCTAACTTCATTTCATCTGCTCAGGAACTCCTATGTTGGCAACATTTCCCTTTTCCATGACATGGAAGAGAAGCTCCACCAGGTCAATTCATCTTGTTGTTACTATAGTTCACATTACATTCAGTAATTGTCACTAGTTTATTTTTCAGCACTAGATCTTACAATGGTACTGTGAATTCAAACCGTCAAGGTCTTTTTAGAAGAAGAGGATTATGTTAACCATCATTGTGCATTCTGTATTGAAGCCCAATGGCATCATATCAACATTCTTTAATGAAAATAAAATGTATATCACTCTGTAAGGACTGAATGGGAACTGATACTTTGTTTCTCATTTTGAGAATTGCTTAGAGATATCTATGGAACATTCAAATTGCAAGTACTGCTTTCTTATAAGTTATAATGACATCAGGGCCCGCAATTTTCATATTAGTACACATCTTACGTTGGAATTGAGGTTGTTGCAGTTCTTTTCTTGATACAATTATGTACAAACAGTAGTTCCTAAAGTTCTTATGCAAAATAGTACTGAAATATGTCATCGCAGGGCCACAATGTTGTTTTGATGTCTAACCATCAGACAGAAGCAGATCCAGCAATTATCTCCTTGCTTCTTGAAAAAACCAATCCATGGATTAGTGAAAACATAGTAAGGCCGTTCTTTGATTATACACTCTTAAGTTATCAGTGAACTATTTGATCCAATCAAACCAGTTTAAAGTATCCACCTGATGTAGGTTTATGTTGCTGGCGATAGGGTTGTTACCGATCCACTTTGCAAGCCATTTAGCATGGGAAGGTCTTTCTCTTCACCCAGATCTTTTTTGACGTATGACAATGTCGTCTCTACTTTCTTTCACTCCTATCAATTTGTCACTTAAGCATTTTCTCCCATCAGAAATCTCATTTGCGTGTACTCGAAAAAGCATATGAATGATTTTCCTGACCTAATTGAGATGAAGAGGAGATCAAATACTCGAAGTCTCAAGGAAATGGCCTTGCTTTTACGGTATCTTCCCTTACAATAACATGTTAGTTTGTAATCCTTTTTCCATATGAATATTAAGTTTCTTTGACTCAGGTGTCTTACCTTGATGACTTGTACCAAAAGCTGGTGCCTAATGGCACAAATTTATATCAAGTAAAAGAGTAAAGAACTATACACTTGCACAAAAATTCACAAATGACATTTCCGTGGCCAATCGAACTCTGATGCTTCTTCAGTGATAATTAGTTAGATTTGATATGATGAGTTGATGAATATGGAATTTTTAAAACTTTTTGTGCACCATTACTCATTTGCTAAGTTGGTTCTTGTTCTTTTGAGGCAAAATATCTTCTCATTCTGGATTGTCGTATATGTAATTGTCTTTACTTTTTGTGCTTGATCTCACATATCTTCGTACAACATTACGCAGTGGTGGTTCACAGTTAATTTGGATTGCACCGAGTGGTGGTAGAGACCGCCCAAATACTTCAACAGGAGAATGGTACCCGGTATATTCTCTTGCTTGATGGTCTTATTTCTTCCATTTTGACTTTTCTATGCATAGTACATCTTTTCTTTCAATGTAACTGCATTGCTAACAATGCAAATGAAATGAGATGGTACAGTGAAGGTTGTAGAGGTGGCTGACAAGAATTATCTTTCTTTTTACCTAAGGCAATGCTTGAAATTTCCGCTGCTTTTGTAAGTATATGTTCCCTTATGTTTACTTTATCTGCTACATGCAAAAACAAGGGCAGGCGCCATTCGATTCATCTGCAGTGGACAATATGAGAAGGCTTCTGGAGCATGCTGGCGTTCCTGGGCACATATATCCACTATCATTGCTGTGCTATGAGGTTATGCCTCCACCACAACAGGTATTGTACACTGTACTTCATTAGTGCTCATGGCATCTGTTTAAGTATTCTTGCTGTGATACCTCTCTGAAATTTTCCTTTCTCTTCGAGTTGAATAGGTTGAGAAAGAGATTGGTGAGCAGAGAGTGATATCCTTCCATGGAGTAGGCTTGTCAGTAACTGAAGAAATAAAATATGGGGATATTACTGCTCATGCCAAGAATGCTGATGAGGTTTATTCTCAATGATATTTATATACATTATCATGCTTCTTGATAGTGCCTATGCTCCTGCTTCTATTTCTGTGTGGTAATTGGCTATTCGTTGGCAAGAGCCAACATTCCTCAATCTTACTGTGCCTGTAAATAGCTGGCTTGTGAATTTTTGCTACACTATAAGTTGATTTACTTGTACCTTTTTAGGAAAGTTGATATTAGTAGATTGGCCTAGTAATTTGGTTCCTTTCGTGTATGACTTCTTAGAATGGTTCCTCGCAAAAAAAAAAGGACTTAGAATGGATCAACACTGGTTCATCTCTCTTTTCTCCATGCCATAAAAAAATCATAAGAAAATGGCGCATTCTTATTTTTGTGTATAGATGGAATTCAAGCTCTTGCATCAGTGTGCAATATTGATTATATTTCCATGCTTGTTTTTCTTTTGACTTTATATGAGATTCACAAACCCTACTGATTGTACTTGGAGCTGGTTGAATGGTCCTGTTGCAATCTAAGTTTTCCATTGCTCTTAATCTTTAATCCCACGTCCTTTGAGACAAAAAGGTTTCTTATTAGTAAGAAGTGTCCATGTTAAGTTGTTAACATAGCGCCTATTACTTTTCCAACATTTTATTAGCTTGTTGCTCACTGAGCTTGTCTTTGTTTGTTTAATGTTGTTATATATTCCTTGGAATTTTGTTGGTGATTATGACTCTGCTTCTCTTTTCTTTTTCATCCAGGGAAGGGAGCTATTCACAAATACTTTGTACAACTCAGTTGTTAATCAGTACAATGTGCTCAAATCTGCTATCTTTAGAGATCATGGAGCAGCTGTATCAAACAATGTCATCTCACTGTCACAACCATGGAGATGAATGTTAGCTTTATCAGTTTGGGTTGACCCTGATCTGAACTTCATTTCCTTGTCCTACTATTTGCTTCACATAGTATGGTAGGGTCCATTAAGTATGACTTGAAATTTTGAATCCTTAAAAAGATTGCCCTTGTTTAATTGTTGCCTGGTGTTTATGGGTAATTTTCATACTTAATGTTTATAGTGACCCACTCCGCATCTGACAGTTACGCCTAGCATAGACATACTAGCATGTAATCCCAGCTAGACTAGTGTATGTAGATTCCATGAGGTTATGTTTATGTTAAGTGATTCATTTATACAGTAATTAATTTTGCTACTGTATGTTAATCTGTGTATGTTATGTTTGTTCAGTGACAATAACTCATTAGATGGGTGTCCTAACAGACGAATTTTGCTACTGTATTCAGGTTCAGATTCGTTACTGAAGTTACCTTTTCAGAAGAGCAAGTGAACTGCCATTGTGCAATTTTGCTGGGAAAACTCTTGAACTTTTTAATCTTTTTGATGTCACTGGACTTTATCAATCTGGTGGAGCCTGTTATTGTCATACAGATCCTGTAAGTCTTGGGGAAACCTGTTTTGCTCCCTTTGCGAATGCACTGACTGAACCGTATCAAATGCTTGTGTGCTGTGTTTTTGTAGCACTAAGAAGTCTGCAACTGTTGGTTGGTCAAGGGTGACTGGTGATTCTGCACATAGGGATCCTCGTAACTGTTGCATGCGGTCGTCCGCAAATTATTACTGCCTCAGGTTGCTCAGCAATGTGCTGGTTGGGCACCGAGGAATCCATCAGGTTGCATCCTTTTTGCCTTTGACGTTAATTTGTGTAGTTGAAGTGGTAAATTGTTTTTTCTCGTCTCGTCATCATGTATATAGGCTCGAGTCTTTTTTGGCTCCACATTTTTTTGATGATATATAAAAGCGGCAGGAGTTATGACATGCCCTCAGTCGGCCCTTGTTGAAATCCTTTGGATGTAACCTAACTATTTCTTATATATACTCACTGAAAGTCGAGGCAAATAGCCCGTGTTTCCAGTACGTGGCTCCATGACTACCTTGCGGCTCCAGTCTAGCTGGAGCGTAAATAATCTATCTGTAGTGATTTCTTTCCTTGGGTTGGAAGTCCTCCTGGCATTGTGACGAAAGTGTAGATTTGCTTGACAATCTCAACTCCAGCTGGTGAGCTGGATGGATGGATTATTAAGCATTGCGATTTTTTTTAAAAAATGGATGCGCGCATCCCCTTTTTTCTTAGCGCTCGTCTTCCTCCTCGTGACCCCTTTCCTCCCCTACCCCTTGTCTCCTACCCCCGTCGTCTGTCCCTGACCAGTGGCTCCCTCGCCGTCACCTCTTGGCCTTGCCCTCCTCGTCATCGCCCCTGCCGCTGTCCACCGCCCGCGGCAACCTCCTTCCCCTCTTCCCTCTCTCGTAGCTGCCATGGCTAGGGCTGGATGAAAAACTTGTAACTCGCTCGTTAGTGGCTTAGCTCGAGCTTGCTCGTTTGAATCTTTAAACAAGCTGAGCCAGTACTTTAGCTCGGTTAATTAACAAGTCAGCTCGATCTAGCTTGTGAGCCGCTCACGAGCTAAAACGAGTCAAGGTAAATCAGATGATAGCAACTTGAATCAGCCCATATATACCATGGCCTATTGGCCCAATATAATAAAACCCTACCACCCCCCAAGTCTTACTCTCCCACCCCTAGGCCCTAGCTAGACTTCCCTCATCCGCCGTTCCACGCAAACCTAGCTGCAAACGCATGCACGCTCGGTTGTTCCCCTCCAGAGTCACCACACGCGGCACATGCATAAGTCGTCTGGCGCATGTGCTTTGCAATCGCAATTTTGCTTACTCCCTTGCAAACCAATGCACACCAACAAGCATTAGCTTTTGTTTTTTTCTTTATTTTCTCGAACCAGCATCAAATCATCCGTCTTATTTATTTTGCTTTTCCCAAATAAGTACTCGTCTCTGTCTTTTGCTATATAAATAACCTTAACAAGAAGAAAAAAATTTTAGTTAACTCGCAAGCCAAACAAGCCAGCTCGAGCTGCCAAGCGAGCCGAGCCAAGCTAAGCTTCTAGCTCGTTAATGTAACACGTCGAGCCATAACGTGTCCAGCTGGCTCAATATCCAGGCCATGGGCATGAGTGTACCCGCGACCTGGTCCTGTCGTCTCCTATGCCGTCGGAACCTTAACGCCATCTCCACCGTGGGATCGCGTCATCGAGATACAAAGCGAGCTTCTTATCCGCGGCGGCGGCGACGGGTGAGTTGGCCTGCAATTTCTTTTTTTTTTGTCTTCTTGTGCGTGCGGGCGCGTGTGGAAATGAGCGTTTCCAAAAAAAATTAATATATATCAGGGCGAAAAACATTACGACTTTGATATGTAGCGTGCGTTTGCGTGGGAATGTGATTCCTGCGCGGGTGAACCTGGTGCAGGTCGAATAAACGTCAACTGTGGCAGCCGCCGTCGAGAGCACGCGGTCCGCATAAATTGCAATACAGCAGAATTGTAGAAGTACTGAACACAGCAAGAGTGGACTGTGGACTTGACTCTGTCTCATAGAGTAGGTGGTCTACCTGGAACCAGGCTTCGCTTTCGTGTTTTGTGTGCACCATCGAAAGAATCATTCGCTCGCAGTGTCGCAGGAGAAGGCCCGCGCGGGCCATCTAAACCTAGCTCACTTCGTTTAGGATTCGCGTGACGTCGTTTATGGACTATCCCGGCATCTTTTTTAAATAATTTTTTTTGAAATTACGGCTTTGCCCATGGTCCATGTGGCTACGTCTAATGTTGCTATCGTATCCACTAGTGATTTGCGCGCGCCCATGCGCGCGAGTCATTGTCATAGCTCTATTTGGAAAATGAAATAATGTTGACAAAGAACGAATATGACAAGCTCTATATGAAAAATTGAATAACGTTGATACAAACTGAACATATCACAGGAGGTGCTTGTTTCCACCACTCTGACCAGTTAGGCCAGCAACACGACAACACGCATGCCAAATCTCAAGCTGAATTTCTAAAACATCTGCGAGATGTTCATACCCCACATATTACATGAGACATAGAGGTTGTCCAAATAATACTTATACCTTACATAAATAGTCCCACACCGGGGCGGTAGATGTCTAAATAACATATAATTTTACACAAAACAATCTTAGGATAGAACACCAAGGAGGCAGTGTCTGAGATGGCACACCACATCATACCATAAGCTGAGCAGTTATCATTGGCTATTTAATTTCCATCCTCTTGGCTCACGATCTGGGAGACAACTATTACCTATATATATTGAACACACTGAGTGTCAGGAGATCCCATCAACAAAGTGCCACATGTCTAATTGTGGGAAGACATTTAACGGTATTGAAATGCTGAAAACAATTTCAAAATTGTCTAACACACTTTTACCTGTGAATTGATAGAGGCCAATGCTGAAAAACTCCATGTGGCAGATCATAGTTTTCTGTTGAAATTATGGATAGAGTAGCAATGATTAAACGTAATGATATTGAGCGACAAGCTAAAGGAACATTTTATATTGAGGGTATGGTAACCTAAGGCAGGTGAAGTTATCTTTGTTAAGGTATATATATGCCTCTTTAACAGACAGCTATCTTTGTTAAATCAATATGACCATCCAAATCTGGTGCACATATAAGAAATTAATCAACACCAAACCTGTAGAGTGCCCATTAGCCTTGCAGATAGATACCAGGACATATATCTCGATTTCAGCATCTCAAGATCAATACTTGTGGCAAGCAGTTGGATAGACGTCAAGTAAGTTGCAGGCTACAAAAGCTTGCTGAAATAAGAACGCCGCTGCATACCATGTTAGATCTGTTTATGTGTATAGCTATAAATTTATTGTTGAATAACTCTATAGGCACACTAAAAAAATTCTTCATTTTCAAGAAATGCTGCAGTAAACTATTTGGTTGACACAAGAAACGATAGATGAGAAAATAATATAGATAATTTGATGGGAAAAATATGTAGCACCTTATACAGTCCATGCCTGAATTGCAAAGTATTAGTAAGAAGCATCCTGAAGATCACAGGTACATATTTATTATTGGACAGACATCCTTAGTTTAAGAGAAATATACATGCTGCATAAGGCCGCACAATATGGTCAGTTATCAGAGAACATTTTGCACATCCATGTGAGTGCTCGAATGTATGGACGTACGACCTCAAAAGTAAAGAGCACTGGAAGGAGGAATGCTGAGTCGCATATTCGGTCACTATAATTTTCACATGTTCCCTCTGTGATTCTCTGCAATTTGCATATGGCAATTCAAGCTGATATCAGGTACAACGCCAAGGTGCAAAATTGCAAGTGGATCATGATGTAATGCAGAACGTATTCCAGGAACAGTAACAACGAACACTGGCTAGGTATCTGGATGGAGAAATATTAAAAAAGAAAACTACCAGGAATGGTCAACATGTTTCTAGCCAGAATCTACAATTCTTTCACTACATGGCATAGCTAACCTTTGATTATTGAGTCAGTGAAAATAGAAATATAGAAAATTGGAAAGTAATTTTTTTGTGTAGTATGAATCAGAAAATGTGGAGCACAACAATTATTACGGGAGCTGCCTCCAAATCAAACTTCTGTGTAGAATTATCTCCATATAACCAAATCACTGACATAAAATTTTATTCGTGCTCTACATTCTAATACATGGAACGAATTGAATATGCAGACAAAAGAAACAACAAAAAACTATCGAAGCGAAATTTATTTTGTAGGATTATCCTACAAGGAGCAATTGAAAGCAAAAGAACATACAAGCTCACCTCAAAATCTGCTAGACTGTGAATAAGTTTCCTTCCGCCTCCATGCTCCATCCCTTTAATTTCAACATTAACAGCAGCCATCATCACATATCAGTTTACAAAACTGTGAGCCATACATAGGAATTGTGGTGAGAATAAAATTCATTGGGAGTTAGTTCAAAGAAAAAAAGGGGAAAAGCACACACATAAGTATCTTGCTAACTTAAATGCTTTATATGTTTGAGGCGTCTAAATTTGGGCAGTACAGTCCAAGCCACTAAGCACCTTCTTCCTGTCGGACATCCATCCAGCCATAACATTAGTACAGGGCAAATAGGACGAAGAGCAAGACGAACACTTATGGACAGGAGTCGGCTGCAAATGAAGAGGCTCACCTATGCCCAGGAGTCGGCGAAGCTGTCACAGATGGAGCAGACGACAGAGTAGAAGCGGGAGCTGGTCTTAGCTAAGAATCCACGGAGCCGACGCCATATTGTGCATCTTGTCCTGGGGAGGCGACGAGCTGTGAGACGACGCAGCACGAAGAAGCAGCCGAAGCCGTGCCCGGGCCACCACGGCGGAGCCCGCTCGTGCAGGGCTGCTGCGCCAGGGGCCGCCCTACCGGGGGAACCCTCTCCAGGGCCCTCTTGCCGCCGCACAGGACGCCCTAGCCGGGGCTGCCGGCGGGCCGCCGCGCCGGGGGCGTGCCTGGTGCTATGCACGGATCAGATGGCAGGACGGCCGGATCCGGTCATGGAGGCCCTGGATCTGGCCTAGCACAGAAGGCCGAGAAACACAGACCGACGCTGAACGCCGGTGCCAGTGAGGGAAGGAGAGGAGGAGCAAGGGAGAGAGGCCACCGTGCCAGTGAGGGAAGGAGAGGAGGAGCAAGGGAGAGAGGCCACCTTCACCTAGGTCTGCTCGTGCCGGACTCAGCGAGAGAGGAGGGAGCTGGGAGAGGTGGGTGCGCTCGCCTTACGCGTGCGGAAGCCGCTGGAGCGTGCAAGCGCCGGCGTCGCACCGCCGGTGGGGCGCTCGCCCTGCGCCGCCAAACAGCCGCGCCTGGGGGGCGCACCCGCCGTCGCCGCGCCGGGAGGCCACCCAGGCCCCATGGGGGCGAGCTCGCCCCGAAACACTGCGCTAGGGGGCTCACTCGCCACGCACTGTTGCGCAGCGGTGCCTGATGGCCCCTCATGCCGTTGCGCCTGGCCGCCCTCGCTGGAGCTCGGGCCTCCCTTGCGGGGGGGGGGGGGGGGTGTTGTTGCGGCGCTGTCGCCCGAACGGGCGCGACCGGTGCTCGCCCTAGCCGCCGCTGAAAGAGGAGGGAGAGGGAGGAGAGGCGGATGCGGACGGGAAGTTAGGGTTGAAGCCGGTATATATACGATATGGGAGAAAGCAGCAGCATCGTCGATCTCCAAATCCAACGGCCGGTATTCATTTCGATGACGTGGCCATCCTATGGCCGCGCCGGCTCCTGCTGTTCTCTTGTCTTTAGATCTGCTATGTAAAAAAAAAGGCTGCAGTAAATTCGATCTGCAAAGACCTAGCAATTCAGTATGTCCGTGCATATTCTGAACCCTATGATGCATTGATGTTGTGCGAAGGATTCAGTATTTTTGGCGCCTCAACCAGTCTCGGTCCATCTATGTCTGTCTCTAAGGACCTGTGTGGAACACGACAAATATATATATATATATATATATATATATATATATATATATATATATATATATATATATATATATATATATATAGCCTGAACGTCTGGACGGACGCGCAGGTATGAACGGCCGCGGCGGCACTTCGTTTCCCGCACGCCTGCACTCCTCCGCACGCCAGCATGGTCCTGCCGTGCCTACATTTCGTGCGCCCATGCGGGGCCTGCGTCGCCCTGACGTCGCTTGTGCCGCTAGACCGCGCGCAGGGACCGCTTGCACCCCCTCCGGTGTCTGCGCCCGCTCGGCAGCGCCCCAGCAGCTACAGCTGGTGGCTGCGGAAGGTGGGTCCCATTGCAAAATGTGTAACACATGATTTACTTTTAAAATATCCAGATGCAACGTTCGATACATACTCTGAAGATAGATGAAACACTTAAAATATGCGTTTGAAATACTTGCAAAAACATATGAAAAACTCTTGAAAACCATTGCAAACATACCAACATCCAGATAAAACACTTGCAACATATGTGTCAAAACGTATGCGACATCCAGATAACCACACTTGCAACGTGCGTCTAAAAAACAGATGAAAAACATACCAACATCCAGATAAAACACTTACAACATATGTGTCAAAACGTATGCGACATCCAGATAACCACACTTGCAACGTGCGTCTAAAAAAAACAAATGAAACATTGAAAACGGAAGTTTGCAACATACATGTACAACATTGCAACATATGGAACATCTCGATTTACTTTTACAACATCTGTATGAAAACTCTTGCAACATACCTATGAAACACTTGAAACATAAGCTTGCAATATGTGTTTTTCACCCTTCTTCTGGATGACGCAGAGCAGAGCGGGGAACGGTCAGTTCCGGCCAGCCGACGGCCTACGATGGTGGCGCGACCTGGCAACGGTCAGCTGTGCCTGCGCGGCTGCGCCTAGCCTAGGCCCGGCCAGCAACAACCCCCTCTCTTGCGTGGTGGTCAGGTGAGCGCAGTGGAGAGGGAGGAAGGCGGCTGCCGGTGCTCAGATGCGTGGAGATGGAGGATGGAGGAGGGCGCAAGGGAGGCATAGAGTGCGGCACCGGGGAGCGGCTTGGAGAGGAGAGGGAACGGGATACAGAGGAAGACTGTCGGGAGCGCCGACTCAGCGGTCGGTGCGGGCATCACAGCTGCGGCGACGAGAAGAAACTGCACAACGAGGCGAGGAGGAAGAGAAATGCGTTCGTTATTTGTTTTTAGATGAACCGTCAGGAGAGCAGGCCGGGCTGGTCCTGCATGCCTAGGTGAGCGTGTTTGGACGGACGTATGCCTTCACTGTATCATTATCAAAAAAATCCTTCAGAAGTCATATTTATAGAATTGTTTTTGCAAAAAGTATTTATGAGATTTGGTTGCAGTGGCTTCGCAACGGTTGGCAAGGATGTCTAATGACTTTCTTTTTCCAACGCAGATAGGTGGTAGAACATGTGTGCCTTTTAAAGTAGTCAGATTTGTGTGTTTTTTGTTGAAGTAGATGTCAGAAGTTCTATGTTAAGACTTTATATCAACTTGATTTATTGGTGTTGGAATTTTAATAAAAAACTGCTTTGTTAGGAAAAAAAATTAACGTAAACTTAGTAACTTACTGACTGATTCTTCGGGTCTCAAGGTGTGTGACTGCGAGTGGCACGGTTCTTTTCAGGGGTCCTTTTGTAATGTTGCTCGGAGTTTGATGATTGATCCGTTATCCTGTGACTTGTGATGGGGGATGGATATACATATACTAACAAAGATTCAGTGGGGGTGGTTTTATCTGAAGAAAGGTAGCAAACACAAGGACGTGTAGTGCGCGATGCACATGTCCGTAGTTTATTTCTCTCCTCTGTCAGGGTCTGTAGCTTGCATTGTCGGTAGTTTATTTCTCTCCTCTGTCAGGGGCTTCTGTAAAGATGAAACTCAGCATGTTTCTAGACTCTTTGAAGTAGAGAGATCAGTAGATCTAGATCACTTTCATGGTTTATTTTTATCCTTACTGGACAAGCATGTTAGGCTTAACCTTAACGGGGCTGTCATTGTGTCAAGATTTAACTGCAACCAAATCTTTCCATAAAGGTGATGTACATACACACGTTTTCCAGTATATGATCAGGGAATTCTAATTGGCCACGGAAAGTTGCAAGTTTATCGTTAGGATTGAAGCATTTCAGTAAAGCGGAAAGTTGCAAGTTTATCGTTAGGATTGAAGCATTTCAGTAAAGCTGTGAATTCTCGACATGCCAGAATGTGTTTGTATTGTCCCTCATCAGTCACAGAATAAGCTCAGTTCCGTTCCAGGGGTCACTAACATGCCTACATAGTATTTCTAGTAAATCTGAGCAATTAAAAAGGGGAAAAAATCTCAACAACAGATGTCTGAAAACAAAGGGGATATCTACATGAGCTCAATTACAGGTATCCGCAAACTCAGTACACGAACATTCATATGTATACCACATTCAGGCATTCTTGCTCTTCCTGTCTAGGAAGTTCTCCACTGCAGCTCAATTTGTATCTGACCATTTTTTGAGTCTATGAGATGGTATTTCTCATTAATTCTCTTGTTACTGATCACGTCTGCAAGGCTGACATCAATGTAGCCCAAAGTTTCCTGGATCAACAAAATACAGGCATCAGGATAAGAGATATTTGATATTTATGCCTTCAAATGATCCAACGTTAGAATTCTCTCTACATACTACAGGGCAGCAGTTCCAAAAAAAAAAAAAGCCAAATTACTAATCTTATAGCTAACGGTCACCAGGTGCAGTAGATTAGCGATTAAATAGACGATAAGAATTCCATTCTACCTTGCCATATATCAGCCCTTTCTTCGGGGCTTTACTTAGGACTTCAACATGTAGTTTATCATTTACAGGAGGCTCCTCACACACAAACTGGAATTCATCCTCCCATCGTGGATCCCTATTCTTCTTGATGACCTAGCACAGGGGATGAAGGGTAAATAAAGAGATAACTCAATAACAGTCATTCCATGAAACTATAAAGCATAACTGGTTTACATAATACCTTTGTTTTCTTCTCTTCGCCTTTGAAAATTATTTTTGCATAGGGGTTAGTATGGTGCTTCCCCTCAAGATCTTTGGCTTCGTGAACAATAACATAAAGCAATCCACCACCAGCTGGAGTACCATCTGGAGCTTTTTCTATCACATTGGTACCCTCTGGATCTTCTATCTCCCCATCTTCTTCCTTGAAAGGCTTGTATGTGAACTCTAGAGTAAGCTGGCCACGAGACTTCTCATTTTGTACATCATTTGGATCCATGGTCTTAAGCAAGTTGAGGGTAGTAACTTTAGTCTCCTCAGGTGGGAGGTCTTTCAGTAGGACCATGTTCATTCCCATCTTTTCATGTTTCCCAACCTATAAGTAAGAGGAAAAATAACTGCATGTTCTTTGCTAATATGTTAGAAGAAAACTACAGAAGCTTTAAATAGGACGAAGCAAGTCATGCCTGTTCCCAGTCAAAGACATTAACTTCAAAAGCCTGGTTTTCTGGATCAGTCACAACAAACTTAAAGTCTTCATTCCACTCTGGGTTGAGATTGCTGCGCTTTACAGTAGTCTTCTTGGATGGAAGCTTATCATCTGACATTTTAAGTTTCACATATGGGTCTGATTTACCCAGCAGATCCTTCTTTCGCAAATTTTGGGCTCTTAAGACCTTCACAAGTAGAATTCCGACAGGCCTTTTTGATGCTCTGGGAATTTGAAAACCATTAGCAATACTCCTCTGTCATCAGATCTAGGTTTTGATATACACAAACCAAAACAGAAAAAGTGCTAAAAATTACTTCGAGGGGTCCATTATAGGTACTTCTAGCGTCTTCGGCCACAAATACATGATTGCCACTTGCTTCTTGATGGTCTCCTGCAAATAAGGAAAGCATTACAAAAGGAGCTAACTGGACTGAAAGGAGTGATTGAGTGAATTAGATACCACACAGCACTTCCACAGTAAAGAGCAGGCTTGACACTACAGATGGATAACACTGAAGTAGACATCCAGGTGACCAACCATCAAATCATAGCAATGCTGCTTTTGGCACACAGATGCACATGCATTTAAATACATGCAGGCAAATAACAAGAACATGCCAAATAATTATATTAATACTTTAATGTGAATGTTAAAAGGTTTGTAATAACCCATCTATAATTTCTTTTCAGAAAGAAAACATTCATGGAAGTGCAACTTAAGCCTTTACTATGTTCAGAAAATTTAATGAAAATATTTAGTTCACAACGAAGTGTGACAAATGGACGAACTTTCACATGAGAATGTTTGGAACCGTAGTCAGGAATACCTGAACAAATCTGTAAAGACCAGGAATAGCCATTACATCAGCTCCAAGAATTTTTAGCCCAAAGTCAACATGTGGCTGCAAAATTAATCACATTAGCATAGAAGTGGTGCACCAAGATAATTCAAAAACCTGCAATCAGTCGCCATACCTTCTCCATGAGCGAGACAAGGATTTTTGCAAAGCAAGGAAATGTAGACACTAATGGCTTCAGAGTAATACGAGGTAATGCAAAGACTTGTAGATCAACAATCTGAAATATCTCAAAAAAAAAAGAATATTCCACTTGGCTCGATTCAGCATACATTAACTGAAGATCAATTTACCAATCCAGCTTATGAAAGTACAATTCATACCTGGACAGTAGCTTTCAAACCATAAGCTTTTATAACAACAGTGACATTTGGATTTGCAGCCCATTTAAGACATGGTTCCATTATTAGCTCTTGCTCCTCTGTGACATAGACTTTCATCCCTGGAAGGAAAATACATGGGTTGGTTTAATATACATCTTTGCAACGCCAGTTGTAAAAATTAGAATCACATATAGGCAAATCTAACATAAGCTTGTGTACGAACAGGGTCGGTTCTCTCACATATAATGTACGTGGGACATATAGGACACACAAGTCATGCACAATATCACCAAGGACTAATGTCTCTCACATTAGCATGACTAACCAAGCAGAAGACATACTGATTATGACATATCACCAAGGAATGAAATGTTCAATTGTAAACTCGATATATAGCAGCTCATCTGGAACACAGTTGTAACAGTGTCTCCACGTGACCACTTCATATCATCAGTAAAGAAAATTGAGCCACTACTATTTTACGAATAGGGTTAAATTGACTACTGAAAATAAAGAATCAACATATAAGACACACAAGTCATGCACAATATTTTGTATTTAACAAACATTCTAATTCACAGTAAACTATGTGAAATACATATGCATACATATACATGCAAGGGAAACATAGGATGCAACACTGCTGACCTTGAAAGGTGGGTGGTAGACTACCCAAAGTAAGTGTTTCAAACTCAACAGAGTCTATCTTATACTTTGCAGTATTCTCAGCAATAATTGGCTTTGCGATATCCTGTGCAGTTCTGCAGATAGCCTACAAGATAAAAAAAACAAAGCATAGCAAATTCAATGTCAACAAGAGCTAATGATCTCGTTCTGTCTCATAACAAATGAAAAGGCAGGTACCTTGTCAAGATAAGGCCACATCAATTCCAAAAACCTGTTCAGCCAATCAATCTGGAGACAAGGAAGAAAATGAGAATCTTAGAGTACAACTAGGAATCTAGGATCAATATAGTTTCTTGCTAGTTTATTGAAGGAGCATACTCTATCATAGTCGGGATTCTTGACCCACAATGGAATTTCAGGAAGGATGCCCTCCAAAGACTTTGAATCATATTCCACAAGCGGGCGAACTTTGACATCCTGACAAAGTAGGGAGAAAGAAAATCATCCCCATGACCCCATATATTATTGAGTTTGACTTCAGACATAGAAGATACGTTACAAGCAGAACCAAGCAAAAAGAAATAGATGGTGTATGACAAAATTCAGCAGATTAAATGACTTGATGATATCCTCGCAAGTACTCAAAACAGACCATGCCACATAATAATGCATAAGCTCTAAACTGACCACTGAGAAAAGAAGTCAAGGACAAACACTGCATCATATGATTTCTCTAGGGTCTAGGCCTCCATTTTCCTTCATGAAATGACCCTTTCCTGGGTGCATGCAACATGTGCCATCACTAGGCAACACATTAGGCCTAATTTGGAAGCAAGGGGGAGACAAACCCAGGGATGGAATGTCCCGCCATATAGAACTAAATGACATCCCCATGGATCGCTCATCCTAGGAAAAGTACGGAATCCCAAGAGAGGATTTGAGGTTCCAAAGTAGCCCTTAGTTTAGGAGGCCCGCCCCCCCCCCCCCCCCCCCCAAAAAAAAAAAAAAGGGTGCTCTATAAGTAGGGATGGATATTTCTCGATATCTATCTGTCCCGAAAGGGTAAAAACCCTATATGGATAGTCCCTATCTGAATCCGATCATTTAATATCCTTACCGTACCAGAATCTGAATTCGATTTCTGATATGTTTATGGGACAGATCAATTTCCAATGTATCTGTATCCGGTTCTGAGATCCGAGAAAAAAAAATGGGATAAAATACGGGATATGGGATAGAATTCAGGATCCGATCCGGTTTCATCCCTATCTACAAGTATAAAAGACATGAAAGCCACGTTGCAGGTGCATTTATAGAGAGTTTGATAACATTCATACATAATACTCATTCCTTACGTCAACAACGCTGATCAGAAGGAACCGGATAATGATGGCATGCACAGGAAAAAGTAAATTCATTCAACAATGACTGAGTCATCTTTGTTTCATCTTAACTGCAAGATCTCATATTGTCACCAGATCGTTCGGAAACATATTAGAAAAACTGTTATCAACAATCCCATTATTCATTATACAGCAGCCAAGAGAAATTTGAAATTATATACGGTAAGAATGAAAGAAGAACAAAAGGAAGGTCCCCACCTTGACATCAGCTGGCTGGACATAGATGAAGAGGAAGTACCCAATAACAATGCCAGCAGAGAACCCAAAGCCAAATCCAGTGAAACCAAGAACAGTGCTGATTACACCCATCTTGGATTCCTGCCAGAACCTTCAGACCAAATGCCAGCTTTAAACCAAAAGCTGCAAAACAAACATAAAGAGGATATAATCAATCGAAATTTGCACCCATGAAAAAGAAAATAAAACAAAAACATTTCACTTTGCTAAATTGCGAGGGTACAACTTGAGTGATCTGAGCTCCTAGCACTGCAAAGATCCTATTCAATTTGATACACAAGACAGTATGAAACAACACCTAGATCATAAATCATTGGTCAAACATATTTATATGGATTCTCCCGAGCAGGAAAATCAATTTCCCACATTAGAAACTAAAGGACCCATGAATAAAGCTTCTCACCAGCTTCGAAAGCAATGCTTTAGAACACATCAAAAGAACAGCATCAAAACTGTTTAAAAATGCAGTGAAAGTGACAAGCAGGTAACCGATAATTAAACAATAGCAATAAAGCACAGTGCTAATTGGTTTGATAAAACGAATAAAAGGACCTTGTGGCAAGGAGAGTACTTGTAAGTTGGCACCATCTATTGAATATTAGTTGAGAAGACGAAGGTGGATGCAAATAGTGGAGGAGAGCAACATCAAGGGTGGAAGGTGGATGCTGACATCTTTAAAGGTTGCTCTTGCTTGAGGGTGAGGTTGGAGCTTTAAACTTTGCTTTTGAGGCAGGTTTCAGATTGGATCAAATCAAGAGTGGTGGTCTGGTGGACTACAGATATGAAAAAGTGTGTAATAATTCAACGGAAAAGTCAATAACCGAAAGGGATATCTTTATCTTTAGTATTAACCAAAATGCAAAGTACGTTTCAGGAAAAAAAAAATGTTGGGTCCAACTGAAGGACCAGAAACATGAATCGGAATACAACATTTTCAGCCAGGGGGATTCAAGAATTACAGGTTTCTTGCATTCCTTGAACAGAAACTCGCAATGTTAAAGAAAAAAAAATGTTTTCCATTTGAAGGAAAAAATTGTTTGAATGGACAACAAAACACTGGTAGTTCATAGATTTGATCATGCTTATTCCTGGCTATATATCATGTAACCACTGCGTTAAGAATCAAGTTATAGGCTTATATCGCCAGTGTTAAAGCTATTTAAAAAAAGACACCGAGAATTGAATCGCTTTAACTGACAAATTCTGAAAGATCTAAAAAAAAAAAAAACAGGGCAATGCCGCCTCCAACGAGTAAGAGGCATTATCGGCCATTCCTCCAACGCCTGGTTCTCGCGAGCCGACACGGGTCGAAATCACTAGCGCGCGCCAGAGAGAGAGAAGACCAAGTGGAACCCCCGCAAGCAGGTTCGAGAGCAATAACCCCACGAATCCGAGACCGCTAACCCTACGATCCAATCGAGGTTGAGACCCAGGCGGCGGAGAAACCCGAGTGGGGAACCGAAATGAACGGGGAGTGAGAGACGAACCAGCGAGGCGAGGCGAGGCGAGGCTTGCTAATCCTGCGATCAGGAAGGCGAGGCCATGGAGCGGAATGCTCGGGGTCGGCAGCGGAAAAGCTTTGTTCAGATTTCAGAATTTGGTTTGGCCGGCGGGGCGGAGGAGGAGCGGGGATCGTCGAGGCGGATCAGAGGAGAGGAGAGGAGAGGAATCGAATCCAACGGGTTTGGGCCTCCCTCGGGTTCCGGCTCATGGTGGGTTTTCGGGAGCAAGTGGCCAAGTGCTCTCATTAATTCACGTCACACTAGCGCACGTTGGTGAGAGAGGAGAGAGGATCTTCTCCGTTGGCCTTGGCCCTGGCTCTTTCCCCCTGGGCCTTGGACCGTTGGGCGTGGCATGTCAACGTCCGTGTGGGCCCTCTGCGTCACGAGTCACGAAATGGACACATCGACGGCGAGAGAATGGTTTGTATAAATTCGAAATGCCAAGGCAACTGAAAACTTCTTATGAATTTAATTCGGAAAATCCCAATACTGCACATTTCAATCTTCGGTGTACGTGGTTGGGAACATGTTCAGATTGTAATGGAGTTTCCTAAAATTTAATATGGCGAATTGGGTGTAGCTCAACCGGTTATATTGTTTGGCCCTGTTCTGCTGGTAATGTTTCGGCTTGTTTCGGTTTATTTCAGCTTATTCTCTCTCACATAATACTATTGAACCAGCTGAAACCACCCGGTTTTTCCACCAGCCGAACCAACCCTTTATCGTGAACATACATATTTAGATTTAAGCTATTAATTTACCTAAGTGGTGAAGATACACAGAGACTAGGACTCACCGTGGGCGGTCGTGGGAGCTTTGCAGCTCTCTCAAAGTAGATCTAGGAGAAGAAGGAGCCAAGAGAAACAAGTATTTTCAGCTCCATCTGATATTCGTCCCTTTTGAGACTGAATTTTAAGGAACTCTGCTTTGAGAGCTATTTTATATTAACTTATTTGGAAATATCTACTCCCTCCGTCCCTAAATATTTGTCGCTTTACGCTTCCCGAGAAACAACTTTAATTAAATATATATTAAAAAATATTAATATTTATAGTATATAATTAGTATCATTGGAAAGGTCTTTGAGTCTAGTTTTTTAATAAATTTATTTGAAGATACAAATGTTGCATATATTTTATATAAATCGAGTTAAACTTGTGGGCACAAAAACCGGAAACGACATCTAATAAGGGACAGAGGGAGTACGTCCTAATCGCAGAAAGGATCCGTGTGATTCTAGCACCCCATGCCCCTCACGGACCACTCTTGCGCCGCCGCATGTGCCTGTTGGCCAATTTATTTATTTTTTAAATAACGAAAACTGTTGCCGTTGTGGATTCCTCATCCTGCGTGTGGGACCCTGGTTTCTTGTGGCTGCCGTTCGTCCGGGCTGCCCTACGTTTGTCCACGTGCCACGTGTCCTGCTTTGTGTTCATGGGAAAAAAAAACAAAAAAAACCCAGCTCGCTCCTCGTTCATCGTGCAAAAAAAATCTCTGTCCTCCTCGACCTTCTGCTCGCTTCCCAGGCGCCGCCGCGGGAACAAGGGGAGCGGCCCCGTTGTTGCCCACCCCGTCAGTGCTTCCTCAGCCGTTCGTCACGTTCCGCTACAGAGGCAGGTGGGAACCTGTTCTTCCTCTGCTGCGCACCCCTCGCATTGCATCCTGCCTCGGCTGCGGCACTGCATTCTTCCCCGTACGTCTAGGGTTTCGTTCCACGCTTTCGTGCATTTGCGTTCCTCCGTGGCTTCCGATTGCTTTGTCTTTGCCTCAAATCATGTGCTCTGATGCCTTCGTGTGGTAGAACCGCCCAAAATAACATATTAACGGAGGTACTTGTCTTCCTCTAGGCACTAAGTACTCCGCCAGCGGCTATTCCAGCCGTTTCTGTCGAGCACATCCAGTGGAAGAACTCGAAACCATCCATATTTTCATTCAGGATCCAATAATGAAAACGAATACAATACTTAGTTTATTCCATACAACATAGTCTTCAGAAATAAGTTATTACTGTACCAAGTTCAAAGTGCGGAATTAAAACAGCGGAAATAAATATCTAGCGAGCGTAGCAAAGATCCATCTGAGCTCAGCAGACGATCCTCCACACAAAGCCTCAAGCAGCACCTGCAACAGGGGTAAAATAAACCTTGAGTACACAATGTACTCGCAAGACTTACCCGACTAGGAATAATTTCCCGACTCCAAGGATCATGATAGGCTTTTTGGCTACTGGTTCAAGTTTACAGAAAAGCATTACTACTGGTGGATCCTTATTGCAGTTCTTTTATTTGCCATCTTTTAGTTTATCAGCTAACCATCTATGTAAGCACTTATGCTATTTTCAAACAAGAGTTGGTCAATACAAATCCATCCTTATTCCCCTTTTCTCTTTCAGTTCTTACTACGATGCCCGGATCAAGTCATATCGGACCGCTTATGCGGCGATTCGCGAATCAATGTAGCCCAGCTGGGTACCCAAAAAACACACGTCCCGCCCGTACCGAGGTACAAACGGGACCAACCCATTATCCTCCTGTCAAGAGAACCGAGTCCCCGTCCATAATGGGACTCCAAACCCCGCCCTCTCGCGGTGCTTAGACCTCCTTATACCCATATATAATCCACCTTCAGTTGGTCCGGATGGAGCCGAAATCCATGACAAGAGAATAACAAGTCTTTCTAGCCCACATCCGCTAGTATATGCTCGGGATAAGGAGATCTATGACCTGACAACCATCCAAATGCAACGACCGGTTCTTAACCGACTTGGACAGGGAAACAATGTAACCCAGTGATGCCTTGTTGGCCGCAGGACACCCCTTGTCACATCCACCACTACCAAACAACATCCCTGCCCGGTCACCATTTCACCTGTCTTTATTTCCATGTTAACCATAGTGATAATAATGATCACCTATCGTGAACAACACCATGTTGTTCACGCTAACGAAACCTAAGCATGGCACTACACGGCCTAAACTAGTAAGACTCTTGTGTAGTAATATTTATGCAAGTGAGTTTCAACAGAACTCCTGAAACATAAATGCACATATAACATAGATATCCTATTATCATTTCAAAATAAAGGTTATACACTGGGGCTTGCCTTGGGCATCCTAGTGTGCAGCAAAGTTAGTGGTTGACGGCTCCGGGGCTCCTTCCTACACGGGGACCTCCTCCTCGTACACCTCCACGATCTCCTCGTACTCCGGCTCCTCCGCAGCCACGTACTCCACTATCTCGTGATCTATATGCAAGAATGATGACATGACTTAATGCAATGACAACGGCAACTCTTAAAATAACAACTATTACTAAGCTACTAAGCTAGCTCTAATGACTACCATATCAGGCTGTCTACTATTTTTACTAAGCAAGAGTAAACTGATTCAATTAATCTTTACTCATTAAATTGCATACTCTTCATTTGTTTCCGATTTAATTTTTACTACGGCTAGGGAAACTTAGCTATCACATCTAGTAAGCTATTTAAAGACTACAAAACTACAACAAGCACCTAATAAAACCATGAAGCTACCGCAAAAGTTTCAAAGCTAAAGCTATTACCCATTTGTCACAAAAAAATCTACAAAATTTATCATATTAATATTAAACACTTTTGATTGATTTAATAGACTTTAGCATCACCACAGATAGGTATGATCTAACTACACTAACAGGCAGATAATGATTTTAGAAAGAAGAATCGAGTGATTCGGATACCGTATGTGGAGATATCGATCATGTAAGGTGGCTGTTGATAATCTCTGGAAAATCAAAGGGGATTAATTAACTTATGGCTTGATCTCTCGTGATGTGCTCATGGTTGTACCGGAGGAGACTTGGTGGTCTTTAATCAAAGAATAATGAAGAAGGATGGCGATGCTAGGAAGACAGAGGAAATACTGGAGGGACTCACGGAATACTCACCGCAGTTGACTGGTGCTTCGGGATTATCCTAGAGAACGAAAAAAACTTGACTCAGGAAGGAAGAGGTGGACAACGAAGTGAGTGGCTGGCGAGCTCACGATCGCGAGACGTCACCTTTTAAGGATAAGAGACGCAGGATAGAGGCGGAGCTCGCACGGGAAGGATGACCGGCGCGCGATAAGCGTGAATCAATTTCTCAGCATACAGGCAATTGACTTTTGCCTCTGGTGAGTTCTACGAGCTGCAGTCGGTCGTCGAACAGGGTGAAAATTTTGCAAGGGACTAATAAAGGCTCGTGTACTCTGGGAGTAGACTTGGCAGAGAGGAAATAATTTGGACGTGCTGCACACTCTCCCCTTTCTCCTTCATGCTCGGTTGAGCAGCTTTGATTACTCGATGTGAAGACCGGCTGGGATGGCAGCAGGCAGCAGCTTTGATTGCTCGACGTGGAGACCGAGTGAGGAGGTAGCAAGCAGCAGCAAACAAGCAGTATGTGCATGTCAGGCGTGCAAGTGGCGGGTGACTTGTGTCGGAGCGTGTCATTCACGAATAATTGATCTTCCGCTTTGGTTTGATAAAATTCGTGAATATTCGCACTTGATAATTTTAGTTAGCGAATTCTTACTGATCTAGGTTTTATATTATTCGTTTTCTGTTTTTCATTTCGGAGACTCGAGTTGCATTTCGATTTTTATTTCCAGCTCATACGCTTTAACTAAATGCAATGCTCATGAATATTTTTAACCTGTGATTTACAACGTAACACCAAGGATGTTACACTTCGTTCCTCTAATTTATTGTTGCTTTCGTGCTATTTCTCTTCCCACCTCTACTGTCAGCTTACCTGCTTACTCTGATCCACGTTTCCTCCACAGGTGGTGCCCGTGCCCGTCCGAGCCTCCTCTTGTGGTGGCCTCTGTTGTGTGCTTACTAGGTGTATGGTTCGCGGTTGCACCCAGGTTTGTATTTATTCTTTTTCCCTTTCGCTCTTAGTTTGTTCCGATAGTTCCCTTCAAACTAATCTAGGAATCAGTGCTGCTAATCTGTAGTCTAGGTGACCATGTGCTGTACTAATTGAATCATTGATGACCTTAACAAGGAGCTCTGGAATGTTCAGGGCTCTGAAACGATACGTAGCGTTCATGTCTCCTATTTTTATCCCATGTTGCTAATACACCATGAATTAATTTCAGACATGAATGGTTTCAGATTATTCCCAGCCGCATTATCTTACATGTTAGTTAGAGCATGCACAATTAATTTGGAACACACTACCTTTTTTATGTTCTCTATGCCCGTCCACAGTTTGGGAGAGGGTGCTCTTGCACCGGCAGCAGGCCCTCCTAGGCAACACGCGGCTGCTCCGTGTTGGCGCGGCCATGGTCGCCAAGCCAAGGATATATGCCACAGGATCGTCGACGATGACTCCTTCCCTTTCCTCTGTCTCTCTCCGGGCATGCCGTAGCTACATCGGTCGTTGGGCACCAGCCAAAAGTCAGCACAATGCGTTGCCCTGCTTCGCTTCAGTTCTTTACTGGTTAACCTTTCCACTGCTCAGAGTGCGTAGGGGCTAAGGAAGAATAATGGATGCCAACTATCAATCTGTGATGCTATCAGAGGGGGAATTAGTTTCTAATCTATGTGTGTTCTCTGCCTTTTCAGGTATGCTGTGGCATTTAGCCGGAACAGGTAAAACGCCTTCCTGTTTCTAAGGTCAAATACAAAACTTGGCTCCCTCATTCAGTTCTAAGAACTCATCTCATTAGAAGTGAATCATGCTCATTTACTTTTGGAAGTACTTGCTGCTCAAATATTGAAGTTTAGCTCCCTATAGTTCATTACCATTTCATCTTCGTGAAGTAACTTCTGCCCCCAAATGGCTTCATTCAAGTAATTACCAAATTTTTAATCTCCTTTTTAACATGCTATTTGCAGTGCCATCCTAAGATATACACATATATGATATATGGCGAGGAATCCTTTTCCCCTCCGGCTTCATAAAAAAATTACATTTCCCTGCTCTGCTAAATCTACTGCTACATGTTAGTTTGAAGTTTAGAGGTTCACCTGATGTTTTGTGACAGTATACATAATTCAAAGCATCCATATAGCTTTTTCTCTATCCTCAATCTACAGTTGTTTTACCCAATGTCTTCATTTTCTAGCTTTCATTTTTCTCTACATGCAGTAAAGCAAAATATTTGGAGTTTGGTTGCCTAATTTTGCAAGTCAATTAAGAGTGATCAATCTCTCTGCTGAGGGGTGTCTAAACAATAATTGATCTGTTTGCAGTTTCCTCTCATCTTCTAATCTTGGTTTACCTACAAAATTCAAGATACATATTCCATTTTTTAAAATCTCTGTGTGGTTTAATTCTTTGCTAAACCATTGTCACACTCATAGAATTATAGTCCTATGTTGTCAGGTCTTTAACATTCAGAATATTGTCAACCTTCAAAAAAATATTGTTTGGTTTTGTGATGTCAAATTCCTGATCAGGTTTAAGGGTTTAGTATACTGACATCATGCTTTCTCAAGTGTAAGTTGCAAAATTTGTGTCTTCTTAAGTCGACCACAATTTTGCCACCTTCAATCTCTTATTTCTTGATTTTTCATGCTTATGTTCTGAAACCAATATTTTCTTTACCTTCCCCTCTCAGTGTGAATCATGGTTTCCTAACTTAATCTATGGAATCAAGCAAACAAACATTGTCCTACTGATTTTTGTATCAAGCGAGATTGTTTTGCATACAACTAAGTGTAAAGATCGTGTCCCATGCAGCCTGTTCTCATTTTATTAGAATGAGAGATGAGACATACATTGCCTTTGGAACTATCTATCATGTCCTCACGGAGTTCAGAAAAAGTTCAACAATACAACAATGTTATGCAACATCATCAGATGAAAAAATAGGAGGTAGATTTTATCTGGTTGGACTTTAATGAACGCAACTACAGGCGTTTCAATGCAGACAACAAATATCTGGTTGGACTTTAATGAACACAAATCTGAATATGATTTGAATTTACAAAAAACATCCATATACCTAATTGAGGTCATACAAATAGAATTCCCTGACATCTGTCTTCTGTCGCCAAAACTACTTCCTAATCTTTGATGACTCAATCTTTCTTTCTACAACCACATATTTGCATTACATACTCACTGCTGCTATTTGTTTCTTTTTTATCTACAGGCTTACATAGAGTAGGACAATAACATAATACTTTCCTTACTAAGAGTAGTGCTTCTGCTGGTTCAAAATTCAGAACGGTTAGTGATTAACTTCAGTCTTCTCCTCTGGATTAGTTTGAACAAATTAAGAGTAAGTAGTATGGGTTTTTCATTCCTATATTATGAACTCATTTTTGTCATACGTGTGCAACTCAGCAACCTATTCCATCTTGGTGCCTTTGTTGCTTGCCTCACACTACTGCCACAGTAGACCATGCTTGATGGAGCTCCATATTTAGTAGTGATGGGGATGAAGTCTGAATATCAGTACGTGAGTGGTTGTAAATATTTAAGAGGGTTACTTTATCAGTTCAGACTTAGTTCTTCTATATCTTCAACTTAGTTTCAAGATAGGAACAAATAATGGAGTACTTCTGACTTATGAAGGGCATTGTTGGTGGTTAAGTATACTATTCAAAGGGTGTTTTGCCTATCTTCAAATCTTCTCTCTGATTTTTTTTGTCACATGCACTGATAGATATCTTTCTTAGCGCCAAATTTCACATGATTATTTCTGACAATAACATAAAATTCAAAGAGAATTTGGCACTCTACTCCCCTCACTAAACTTCATATGATGCATAGTTTGCAGGTTCATTTACATCATCTACAGTTAGGAAACACTTGCTTCACAGTTAGGAAACACTTGCTTCATCCAAGGTTTAGTAGAACACAATGAAGGCTGAGGTCAGATTCGGTGGTCCTTGCACTTTTATTTTGTAGATTCAAGTACCGATTGAACTGCAAATGAAAATAAAGCTTATAGGATCCTAATTAATTTACGTGAGCTCTAATGGGATGGAAACTGAAAATGAATTTCACTAGAATAGTTTTCTTGCCTATGTAGTTTTAGTTCTTATAAGATATTATTTGTTTGGGCATTATGATCTGCCATCTGAAGTGTACCCAAAAGCAATGATAGTTTATCTCCTCCTCCTTATAAGATATTATTTGTTTGGGCAATATGAATTCCCATCTGAAGTGTACCCAAAAGCAATGATAGTTATCTCCTCCTTCTAATGATTCCTAAATTTATTTGTTCGTATTTCATGTAAAGTGTCATGTGACAATTCTAACATGAATTCAATGTATTACTCATCATCGGAGAATTAGTAACAGTTTGATCAACCCAAATGATGTCGTCATCATGGAGATTATTTTTTATCTCTACTGTCATCATCAGCCCTACCGATGTTGAAATTGCTAAAGAGTTTTAGCAACTGATAACCAACTTCGATTGACCAAGAATGTTGATTGTTTTCAAATCCTATTCTCAGGTCAAGTGTATGTAAATATTTAGCTGGACAAAGAACCTTGCAGAAGAGACACTCGGAGAGCACAAATGTAATGAAATAGTTGTGATTCAATTCTTGCGGCACTAATTGGAGATGAGGTGCCACCATTTGGCAGATCTTTTGTTTCAGTCAACATCGTACCACTTTTATATACAGGTTTGGAAATGTCTATCTCAGTGTTCATACGTAGCATTGGCAATTTGACAAATAATATATGATGATGTTTATTAACTGATTTCTCTTCTCATGTAAAAGATGTACATTTGTGCGGTAATGTTACTACACGTCCGACGGCGGCTTGGCTAATGTATGTCTGAGTCGCCATAGAACAACACTTCATTCTATTGTACATGTGTAAGTTAATGTATAGTATCATACTACTGTGTGAATACTTGCCATACAGTACCACCTCGGTCTATTGAGCGGTTTCCAGTAGATTCAAACAATGCAATATCATACACCGGCGCAAAGACCCACTGCACGTGCGGCAACGTGCGCGTACCGTCCTAGTAAAAACAACACTTGAAGCTGTTGGAGAAGCCGTATCAAATAGGATCTTATAAAGGACTCGGTTTCTCTGTCTCTTGTTAACTTATTCACCACTTCAACAACTTGTTTAGCTGGCAACCTAATAAATGTTATGCAAACCGTTTCTTCCTTCCTACTTCCTCCAATTCAGTTTATAGAGCATTTCGTGTACGTTAAGATTCAAACTTTATAATTTTCAACTAATAATTTGGATTTTTACTATTAAAATACAAATTTACTATTAGATTTATAGTCAAATATAAAATTGTAAGTAAAATAAATGAATGATCAAAACATAATTTAAAAGACCATGTCTTATCATAAGACGCTTATAAACTTGATCAAACTATGCTACATCAAGTAGGGTAGTTGGATTGGAACTTGTGACTGGACTAAGGGTAATCTCAGGCCCTATTTGGATCTATGGGGCTAAAGTTTAGTCTATCTCTTGTAGTCACCTTTTAGCCTTCATAGGCTCTGTTCATCCGGCTTATAATCCGTACTTTTCCGCTTGTTTTTTTAGCCGGAACAGTGTTTTTCTCTCACAACAAATCAACCAACAGTGTTTTTCAGTCAGCTTATCAATATAGCCAAACGGGGCCATATATCCAAACAGGAGGGCAAAAAGTGGGAGCTAAACTTTAGCCCATCCTTTTTCCATTAGCCCCTCTAAGGTGGGTTAAAGAGGACTAAAAGTGACCTCTTCATGGCAAAAGATGCATATTACCTCCAGCCACCCCTCTTTTAGTCATGTGCATGAGTATTAATTAGGGATAAATGGATCATGATAGGGTATATGACTAATCTTTAGCCTTTGATCCAAACAGTCCTATGGGCTACTCATGGATCCAAACAGGCCCCGGTCTATAACCAGGATGGTTTCTACGTCAATTAATTAGGTGTCAACTAAATAAAATGGCGATGTAGCATTTGAATTAAGGAAAAGAAAGAAGAAAATAGTTTCTTATATACTACATGAAAATTAAGATAGAAAGGGATGCGATATTTAATTAGATAACTAGAAACAACGCGCGTCGTTGCCGCGCGGCCTCATGGGATGGAACCAGCTGTGTAGGAGGTAGTTTGGTTATGCGTTTATGTTGCTACGTACCCTTTTTTTTGAAGCAACGGTGTATAATTTTAAGATTTGGCTAGCGTAGGTTTTTAGCGATTATTTATAGGCGTAATGGAATAGGAAGTAGGTGTCAAGTTTTTTTTTATTTTTTTATGACAAAGAACAGACGAAAAATATTTAGATACGTTGTAGATTGGTTTTAGTGTATTTATGATTTTTCTGAAAATTTTCTGTAAAGAAAAGGGTCTACTTTGACAAAAGGTGAACGATAGGAATTTAGTTTTTTTTTCACGGTAAAGAAGAGGAAGTTTTTTTCTGCAAAGAAAAATGGTTTACTTTGACAAGAGGCGAACGATAGGATTTTTTTATGACAAAGAAGAGGTAAAAAAATTTAGGTATGTTTTAGATTGGTTTTAGTTTATTTACGAATTTTTTGGAAATTTTCTACCAAGGAGAAGGGTCTAATTTGATCTTCGGGGTATGTTTCTCGTGTGCGCGTAGGAAAGATGTATAAACAGTAATGAACAGTGCATAAATAGTGACATTTTGGGTACATTTCTCGTGTGCGCGTTGCAAAGATGTGTAAACAGTAATGAATAGTGCATAAATATTGTTAATGAAAGCGATTTTTCTTGTGATTCGACGGCCAGAGATTTGAAGGCGACGTGGCCATCGCCACCGGCCGGAGCTTGGCTCCGGTTTAACTATATAGAGATAGAAAAGAGAAAATATGCGATTGAATAAAAATCTAAAAGATATTTTAAATAAACCATCTAATGAGAATATGATTTATCTGTATATATGACCTGGCAAGTGTGGAGTATGGACTGCCCTAATAATAATATAATAAAACATGTGCGGAATGTGCGTTGGGCCGCTGCCGCGCGAATCTTGAAGAACCCTGCTAGGCACGATGGTGTAGGCGGGCCCAAAACCAAGAGGCACTCGAACTCGACGCGGGTACGGAGTAGAGAGGTCAGAGACTCACTGCCCGTTCGCTGGTCTGAAACTTGGCTGAAATTGACTGGTTTTGTGAGAGAAAAACACTGTAGCGACTGGTTGATGAATAGTATTTGCTGAGGGGGATCAGCCGGCTGGTCTGGATGGACCAGACCAGCGAACACGCCCTCAGACGAAGGGAAAGTGAAGAGGAAGGGAGGCGGTTTTGCCGGCGCCGGTGGTAGAGGAGGAAGCAATCCTGCGCGGCGGCCCTGAGGTACTCAGGTGCGATCCACTCCTCCTCCTCCCCTCATCTCCCACTCGCTGCGATTAGAGAGGTCATGATGATTTCTTCCCCAAGCCTGCCGCGGCAACCGGAGAAAGTTTAGATGGCTTCTGCTGCTGCTGCTGCCGCGGCTGCTGTGATCTAAGGGCTAGGGTGTAGGGTCAAAGGGAGGGGATTGTGCCAGGGGCGAAACTCCTGGATTCGATCGTAATTATTATTATTACTGGAGCACTCCCTATGTAGTACTCTGAGTTAACCAATCCAAGTGCTCTGGCCTTACGACTTATTGGTCGAATCACCGTACCTAGGGTTTCGTTTAGGGCCATAATTCAGCATCACAGTATAGTGAAAAACAAGTCTAGCTGTATAACAAAGGAGCAATCCTGGTTCTAACATCCTCCTGCCTGCATAATAAAATAGTAATATCTTGGGTTGACATAGGTATACTGCCTTCTCTATGTGCTTGCTGATATAGGTATACTGCCTTCTCTATGTGATTGATTACTACTGATTGTAGTCACAGTTCATTAATAACAATCGTCTCTTTGTTGTCCCATGTTAAGTTCCTAACACCACACTTTACTTGCCTTCAGAATTAGAGTAACCTGGACTGATAAAGCACTCTGACAAGATGAGTGACAATCTGATGGATAAAGTCAACGCCCTTGGTGAGCGGCTCAAGATAAGCGGTGCAGAAGTTAGCCGGAAGATGTCAGTTGGCGTCAGCAACATGAGTTTCAAGATGAAGGAGTTCTTCCAGGGCCAGAACATGGCAGACAAGATTGTTGACGAGGCCACGTTGGAGACCATGGACGCCCCAGATTGGGCTACCAACCTTGAGATATGCGACATGGTGAACACTGACAGGGTCAACAGCGTTGAAGTCATCCGGGCCGTCAAGAGAAGAATTATGTTGAAGAATCCACGGGTGCAGTATCTATCTCTCGTCCTACTTGAGACCATTGTTAAGAATTGCGACAAGGCTTTCTCTGAGATTGCTGCTGAGCGGGTGCTTGATGAGATGGTCAAACTGATTGATGATCCACAGACTATAGTTAACAACAGAAACAAGGCTCTTGTGCTTATTGAAGCATGGGGAGAATCTGGAGATGACCTCCGCTACCTTCCAGTGTATGAAGAAACGTACAAGGTAAATACAAATTATTGCTCTGCTGTTTAATCAGCTTAATGCAATTTAACCTGAAACAGTGGCTTGCAACTGATCTGGAAAGCAGCAGATCAAATTGTTCTGGTTATGAGTGACGTCAGAATGTCAGATAGGTTATTGACATGGAATTGCTTATTCCTGTGATGTACATGAACAATTGACATGAAAATTTTCTTATTAATATTACCTTATTGATTAATGGTTTACTATGCATTCATAACAGTGTTGTGCGTCGCATAATCAGTACCCTATTGTCAAGCTTATGGATTTCTCTTACTTGAACTCATGCGGTTATTACCTTTTTGTATTCTTTGCAGAGCTTAAGATCTAGGGGAATTCGCTTTCCTGGGCGTGATGATGAGAGCCTAGCACCAATATTTACTCCTCCCCGTTCAGTACCTGTAGCTGAACCATATTCTGAGGTAGCACAAGAAGGATATCAGGAAATTCCAGATGAGAGTTTTGCTCCAGCTCGCACTGCCCCTGCTGTGCAAGTAAATGAGGCTTTTGAGGTGGCTCGTAATAGTGTCGAGCTTCTTTCCACTGTGTTATCTTCCTCTCCGCAAAAAGAGGTTTTACAGGTTAGTTTGTTATTAGTCCCCGTTGATTATGGCTTAGATGACTTGGTTAATGTCTGTAGTGCATGTTTTGTCCAAAGCACGGTGTTGATTTTTCCTTGACAAATTTATGTAGCATGAAGATTTTTTTCTTTATTTTCTGATCACTGCAGGTGCATAGCAATATCTGAAATTAATTGACTAGGGACTTGCCCATCATTTGCTATTTGTTTATATCTTATAGATATCTAATTCAATGCTAGATTACTACTGTTCTGTCGTCACATGCGTGTTGACTGTACCACATGTTATGCAGGATGAATTGGCAACCACTCTCGTTCAACAATGCCAACAATGTCAGTACACGATCCAGAGGATCATCGAGACGGCTGGTGATAATGAGGCTCAGCTTTTTGAGGCATTGAGCATTCACGAGGAACTGCAGAAGGTCCTGTCCAAGTATGAAAAGCTCAAGGAGCCTGTTTGTGTTGAGCTAGAGCCCGAGCCAGCGATGATTCCAGTTACCGTGGAGCCCGAGGAATCCCCCCGCACTGTGAGCAAAGAAGACACCCATGTAAGGAAACCAGGAGGTTCTGGCGATCAGTCTGGTCGGGATGACCTGCTCCAGGATCTAGATGACATGATATTTGGTAAGAAAGGTGCTACCTCGTCTCATCAGGACACAACTCCCAGAAAGGACAAGGATGATTTCATCAGCTTCTAACTGCTAGATATGTAATAAACCTGTAACCAGTTGTGAGGTTCTGCCTTTCCATCTGTTAGTTCTTGCAGATGTGTGGTGTGTGCGCCTTTCTCAGTTTTTCTTTTTTGGGGGCTGGCTACTGGGACATGAGTTGCTTGCTGTACATAAATGGATGTAGCGGTTCATGTAATGTAACTGATTGGCAGATATGGCATATGAGTTACCATACTGGATTGATAAGCTGTGCATTAGACATGTATCTTAGATATGCTTGCTTGGTAGATGATCTGTGTGCTGAAGCTGCTCCCATGGCATTGCTGCCGTACATTTGCTGCTGCATTAAGAATATGTGAACTTTTTCTTTGATCAAACATTGTCGACTGCATGGATGCTGAGTATTTTGGTCCTGACAGAAGCATGCGCTGCTCATGAGAAGAACAAATTGAAAAATGTGCGTGCAAGCTACCTGCAGTGTGCGTGCATTACTGCATATACGTATGCGATTAGAAGATGTGGAAGGGAGGGTGCACTCGCACACGAGAGCAGAATCTCCGTCCTTTGTGACAGATGCTTGGACTGCATTGCGATTGCGACAATTCATTGGCCCGTTCACCCGGCTTATAATCCGTTTTTTTCAGCTTGTTTTTTCAGCCGGAACAGTATTTTTCTCTCACAACAAATCAGCCAACAGTGTTTTTCAAATATTCTCAATGAGTAACACCTTGTCCCCTCCATTTTTCAAATATATATATGATAAATGATTAGCTGTTTGTAAACAACATCATCATATATTTGAAAACGGAGGGAATGTGCATTTTTGCTACGTATCCTGTGGCTCTGATGGTTGCCCGTGCTGTTTGGCTCTGATGGTTGCCCGTGCTGTTCATATTTCGCATGCAGTGGCCAGCTAGTTGAGTTAGCTATAGCCTATAGGCACATCGAATTCATCAGCCGGATCGCATAATAAACCAATGATGGCAACCGTGAGTTGGGACTTGGGAGCAGAATCAAAAGGGAATACTGATCGTGTGTGCGACTCAGACGAGACATGTGGAGTGATGCCATGCATGATGGATACATGATGATTTTTTTTTTGAAACAGATGATGATGATGCTTTGTTTTTGTGTTGTGTGGGAGACTGAAAAATTCCATTGGGTGTTGTGTTGACCTCTGCAACCACAAGGGATGGAAGGTTGGTTGAAAGTTCGCGCGTACGTGTTGGATTGGATGCCCATCACGCCGTCCCAGTGACTACCCGCACTCATGGACCTCTATATTCATCCTCTATACGTCCTAGTCAGCAAGATTCTCTCCTCTATACTCAATTCTCCCGCACCCATCTATCCTCTATATCATCCTCTATCCACTGTGGGACCACTTGTCACTTTATCTAAATATATCCATGTGTGATCTAGTTTTGAAGGATTTATTGAGACGAATTTAATGGTGCAATCAAAATTTAATTTGGATTTTTGGTTTGTGAGTTATAACATTTTTTCCCTTTGTTTAGCTAGTGGGAACCGCCACTATAGAGTATAGAGTAAGCACTGTACTACTCTAAATATAGAGTGAGAGAAAGGATAGAGTATCGTTTTAGAGTACCCAGTGCAGCAGTTTTTACTCTATATTCATACTCTAAAGCTTTAGAGTATCGTTTTAGAGTACCCACTGCGGGTTTACAACTGAATGACGCGTTCAACGAAAGCAAAAAAGGATGAATTGGAAAAGTAACAATTTGTATGAAGATGTATATGCGTACAAGACGTGATCGTGTTGCATCGTGGTGCCCTGTGCTGGCATGCAGGAGACGCTCAGGGGCCATGGGCGCATTGGCTGCTGGTGACTTGTGAGGAGAGGCGAGACTTCAGACTTGAGAGGAGTTGCAAGCACGATGTAGCTGCTGTCTTGGTCGATCTGACCTCACTGCTGATGAGTACTGTCCGCGTTTTAGCTGCTGCTGATGCTTCTCTAGCTTGCCATGGGAAACAGCCGAGCGAGCCGGCCTTATTAGCGTCTGACTTTGGGCCATTGGTTTCATCATGCATGGCACAACACAACTATTCAGTCAGTTATAAAACCAGGGGCTAAAAAAACATCACTTTTTTTTAAATTCCAGAAGCCTTCAAACAAGTCCAGGTGTCAGATGAAACATGCCTCGAGAGCACCGATAGAGTTTGATACAGCATGCGGTCCAACTGATGGAGTTTGAAAATGGTTAAACAAAAAACCGCTGAAATACTCCTAGAAGAATATAGTAGTAGTAGTGCACAATAAAGATTAAAGAAGTAGTAGTTGCTGCCATCCCAAATTCCCAATCCTATGAATCCCACGAACGGAGGATTTTGAAGTCCGAACTCGAGCTGAACAACACATTCAGACTGAAGTTGAATCGGTTAGGTAGGACCCCACATGGCAGGCAGCAGAGCACCGACGTGGGTCGTTGCTTTGGCGCGCGTTGTTCGTGCGCCCCCACCCCTCTTCCTCTTCTTCCCGGCCGGGGGCCCTCCCCGTGCCAGACCGACCAATCAACCCCTTCGATTCCGGCTCCAAGCATTCAAATAACCATGCCAGGGGCAGCTGGCGTTTCCATGGGCGCCATCCCAATCCCAGGTCCATTTTGCTTCCTTCTGTTTTCATCCTCCTCTTGGACTTGGCATCTCTCGTCGTCTGGAGTGAAGAAGGCGTCTTCCCTCGCCCAAGTCAGTCAGATGGTGAACAAAAGGTGATCGATCGATCATATCACTCACCATTTCATTTCATGCTCTTTTTTTATTTTCTTTGTTTATTTATTATGCAAACGGATTCAGAAATACAAGCCACTAATATCGACTATCCTAGTTGCCACTTCGACCTGATCTGCTGCTGCATTCATGCTTTCCACCTCACAGCAATCAGCATGCATAACAACTTGGCATCATATCCGTATTCTTCGCCACTTTCTTTTTCCTTGTAAATTCCATCATTTGATTTATCGCATGCCTACTTCGCCTTGCTACGGCTATTGCTCACGCCAAAAGTTTCCATCGGCAAAACCGGACTCTGCAGATCGCCATAACAGCAGCCAGAGCACAACCATTTTGAACTTTGAAAACAAGACCAGCAGGACGAGGGCAATTTAAACGAGTACCGACGCCGCCATGGCGTCCAAGGGGATCCTCAAGAACAGCGGCTCCAGCCGCATGCCGCCGCAGGGCGCCGGCAAGCCGCCCACCGCGCCCACGGTCGTCTTCGGCCGCCGGACCGACTCTGGGCGCTTCATCAGCTACTCGCGCGACGACCTCGACTCGGAGATCAGCAGCGTCGACTTCCAGGACTACCACGTCCACATCCCCATGACGCCCGACAACCAGCCCATGGACGACGACGACGTCGGCGGCAGTGGCACGGCCAGGGCCGAGGAGCGCTACGCCTCCGGCTCGCTCTTCACCGGCGGCTTCAACACCGTCACCCGCGCGCACGTCATGGACAACAAGCCCGACGACCCAGCCACCACCGGGCGCCGCAAGGGACCCAGCGCGTGCATGGTCGAGGGGTGCGACGCTAGGGCCATGCGCGACGCCCGCGGCGACGACGTCCTCCCCTGCGAGTGTGACTTCAGGATCTGCGTCGACTGCTTCACCGACGCCGTCAAGGCCGGCGGCGGCGCCTGCCCCGGGTGCAAGGAGCCTTACAAGAACACCGAGTGGGAGGACCTTGCCGCCGGTGGCGCGGCCGAGGCCACGCGGGCGCTCTCGCTGCCCCGCGGGCCTGCGGGCGCCAACGGCCACCACAAGATGGAGAGGCGCCTGTCGCTGGTCAAGCAGACCAGCGTCAACCAGTCCGGCGAGTTCGATCATAACCGCTGGCTCTTCGAGACCAAGGGCACCTATGGCTATGGCAACGCCATCTGGCCCCAGGATGGCGCAGACGACGACACCGGCGCCCCAGCTGGACCTGGGCACCCCAAGGAGCTCTTGACCAAACCGTGGCGCCCGCTGACCCGCAAGCTCAGGATTCCAGCTGCCGTCATCAGTCCTTACAGGTTCCATCCTCAACTTCATCAGTCGTGCATTCTTGTCTTACCTTATCTTACTCGCAAAAAGCCACCTGAACTGTTTTATTTACCTGAAACAAGGCATGGTACATAAATAGATATACATGGTTACCAATGAATTCTTATCTTAACTAAGAAATAGTAGAACAGTGCAAGTGCTGTAGCATGCAAATCCACCATGAAGGGAACAGGAACAGCTGAGCCATTTTGCATGAAACCTTTGAATCCACGTCACGCCGAAAATAAACTAGTTATTTCTACTTTAATACTATGCACCTATGATTATACTAAAATAATAACTTCCAGAAAAAATAGCGGTTTGTGCTGCTACATTGCCACTTCCATGTGCCGTCTTCGTCTTGCTGTTCACATTTTGTTCCTCCCATCCAGGCTCCTCGTCCTGATCCGATTGGTCGCACTGGCCTTCTTCCTCATGTGGCGTATCAAGCACCAAAATGAGGACGCCATCTGGCTCTGGGGAATGTCAATTGTCTGCGAGCTCTGGTTTGCTTTCTCATGGGTACTGGACCAGCTTCCAAAGCTGTGCCCCATCAACCGTGCAACAGACCTCTCTGTGCTCAAGGAGAAGTTTGAGATGCCCACACCTAACAATCCAACAGGCAAATCCGACCTCCCTGGAATTGACATCTTTGTGTCAACTGCTGATCCAGAGAAGGAACCAGTCCTGGTCACTGCAAACACAATTCTCTCCATTCTCGCGGCTGACTACCCTGTTGAGAAGCTAGCATGTTATCTGTCAGATGATGGAGGGGCACTGCTCACCTTTGAAGCAATGGCTGAAGCTGCGAGCTTTGCCAATCTTTGGGTGCCATTCTGCAGGAAGCATGACATTGAACCCAGGAACCCTGACAGCTACTTCAACCTCAAGAGAGATCCCTTCAAGAACAAGGTGAAGCCAGATTTTGTGAAGGACAGAAGGCGCATTAAGCGTGAATATGATGAGTTCAAGGTCCGTGTTAATGGCTTGCCAGATGCCATCCGCCGCCGCTCTGATGCATACCATGCACGTGAAGAGATCCAGGCAATGAATCTTCAGAGGGAAAAAATGAAGGGTGGCGGTGATGAACCGTTTGAGCCAGTGAAGATTCCCAAGGCAACATGGATGGCTGATGGCACTCACTGGCCCGGTACCTGGCTCCAACCTTCACAGGATCATGCTCGAGGCGATCACGCAGGAATCATACAGGTGACACTTCTATCTCAATCATGTATCACCATTCACCACCATCTATCTCAATCATGTATCTGGTCTCGAACTGTACTGACATATGCATTCTTCTGTGCCTCAGGTCATGCTGAAACCACCAAGTGACATGCCGATGTACAGGAACATCAATGAAAAGACACCTCTTGACTTTGCAGGAGTGGATACACGGCTTCCAATGCTGGTGTATGTGTCAAGAGAGAAGCGCCCAGGATATGATCACAATAAGAAAGCAGGTGCTATGAATGCATTAGTCCGTGCATCAGCAATCATGTCCAATGGTCCATTCATTCTTAATCTGGACTGTGATCACTATATCTACAACTCAAAGGCCTTAAGGGAGGGCATGTGTTTCATGATGGACCGTGGCGGTGACCGCCTCTGCTATGTGCAGTTCCCACAGCGATTTGAAGGTATCGACCCTTCTGATCGTTATGCCAATCACAATACAGTTTTCTTTGATGTCAACATGCGTGCACTTGATGGTCTTCAAGGACCAGTGTACGTTGGTACTGGATGCCTCTTCCGTCGAATTGCCCTTTATGGCTTTGACCCACCTCGTTCCAAGGATCACAGCCCAGGATTCTGTAGTTGCTGTCTCCCACGCCGCCGTAAGGCATCAGCTTCCAATGCTAACCCCGAGGAGACCATGGCTCTTCGCATGGGTGATTTTGATGGAGACAGCATGAACCTTGCAACATTCCCAAAGAAGTTTGGAAACTCAAGCTTTCTGATCGACTCCATTCCAGTAGCAGAGTTTCAGGGTAGACCCTTGGCCGACCATCCATCTGTGAAGAATGGGCGTCCACCTGGTGCTCTAACAATCCCTCGTGAAATGCTAGATGCATCCATCGTAGCAGAAGCAATCAGTGTGATCTCATGTTGGTACGAGGAGAAGACAGAATGGGGCATACGGGTGGGGTGGATCTATGGGTCTGTCACTGAGGATGTTGTGACAGGGTATCGCATGCACAATCGTGGATGGAAGTCGGTATACTGTGTCACACAGCGTGATGCCTTCCGTGGCACTGCTCCTATCAACCTTACCGATCGGCTTCACCAGGTGCTTCGATGGGCCACTGGTTCAGTTGAAATCTTCTTCTCCCGCAACAATGCATTGTTTGCCAGCTCCAAGATGAAGGTTTGTACTATTTGCCTCTCAAGTATTGTTATCCCTGATTAATGTAATTCAGATTTTTTTCATCCGAAAGAATGACAAATTTTCTATACGTGAACAGGTGCTCCAAAGGATTGCATACCTTAATGTTGGTATCTATCCCTTCACATCCATCTTCCTCATTGTCTACTGTTTCCTTCCAGCACTCTCCCTCTTCTCAGGACAGTTCATTGTGCAAACGCTCAACGTTACCTTCCTGACATACCTACTTATCATCACCATCACTCTTTGCCTCTTGGCCATGTTGGAGATCAAGTGGTCTGGCATTGCTCTTGAGGAGTGGTGGCGAAATGAACAATTCTGGCTCATTGGTGGAACTAGTGCCCACCTGGCTGCTGTGCTGCAGGGTCTTCTAAAAGTGATTGCAGGCATTGAGATCTCATTTACACTCACTTCAAAACAAGTGGGTGATGATGTAGAGGATGAATTTGCAGAACTGTACATAGTGAAATGGACATCATTAATGATACCACCGCTCACCATCATCATGATCAACCTTGTTGCCATTGCTGTTGGCTTCAGCCGGACGATTTACAGCACAATCCCACAATGGAGCAAGCTGCTTGGGGGAGTGTTTTTCAGCTTTTGGGTGCTAGCTCATTTGTATCCATTTGCGAAGGGGCTCATGGGAAGGAGAGGAAGGACACCCACTATTGTGTATGTCTGGTCTGGACTCGTCTCCATCACCATCTCATTGCTCTGGATTGCAATCAAGCCTCCATCACAAGCTGCCAACTCGCAGTTCGGTGGGTCATTTTCTTTCCCTTGATCCAGTATGTTCAAACCTATAGGTCTTACTGGATGGGTCAGAAAATTACTGGAAGCAACAAGAAATTCAGGTTTTGCAGTATACCAAAAGAATGCCCTGTGGTTTAGACAACAGGTTACTGTGCAGCTCAGTTTCATTACAAAGTGGAGGACATAGGATATATCTATTGTAGCAAGCACATTAAAAGGTGGAACCACTGTTCTGATTCTTTCTTTCATTTTTATTTCTTTAGAGCTCGCACTCATTTGAATCATGTGTTAAAAAAGGTGTAATATGTTGTTAGCATGTTAATAATGCTACTTCTAAATGGTTTTCCCAGTTGGAGCTCATTATCTGAGTTTTAAACTAGCGCGATTTAGAGTGCATAACTAACGCAATTAACTAGTAGCAGTCATTTGAAAAAAAAAACTAGTAGCAGTCACATACAATGCTGATCTTTGTTCTCTAATGAGGCAAAGTTTTTGCCACTTTCTCAAGAAAACATTAATAGCAAACTATTTCAAGGTTACAGTTCTTCAGTGAAAGCCGTGAGATATCTAAAGCATACCTGCACATTCTCTCAGATCAAGTGAAAGGCCACGTTGCAAAATCATTTCAAGTGTACGAACCCCTTAATGTAGACTGCAAGTCCACTGAAAGATCCAATATTTATAGTACCAGGCCACTTTATTTCCTGCACAAGGTAATATTGTCCAGATGGATCTTTTTCACTGCAGTATGTCCACCAACCTGAATCAGAGTGAAACCAAAGAATCAGCAACAGCTACATCCAAAGTACCATTTGAATCATGAACCAATAAACCAGAGACGAAATACTCTGGCAAAGATAAGAGAACACAGGTTCAATTCGTTATTACAGAGTCAAGTATTTCAGCAAGAATTAACCTGAACTAAGCTGACTTCTAAAACCTCGTTGGTAGAATCAACCAACCCAAGAACTGCAGTTTAATATACACCACCTAGACAAGGCCAGCTGCCTAAACTAAGCTGGTATTTGACTTCCCTTCCCAAGTAATTAATTAATGGATTCCTTCTAATATAATAATAGTGCAAAGTATAACAGTTTAGATAGGTTTACTGAGTCATTTTCTCCTGAAGCACTGAAACAATAGTAATGGACGGTGTACCTTGGATGATCAAAATTAAATTGAGAAACAGTCACAACAGTCAAGTAATTAATACAAAGCAAAATCAGGATTTAGTTGTATGTTTACTTCATGGGCTTGGCAAGTACTCCCTCTGTCCTGAAATACAAGGTATCTAAGCAATTTTAGGACCAAATAAGAAGTCTGGCAAAAGACTAACTTGCAAATCAATAATTAGATAATTTGGTTGTCAGCTTGCTTAATTTTCTAGTAACAAATAGTTTAAAAATGCATGCATGCATGTCATACCAATCACAGGAGTAATTTTGCGCAAGATGGTGCTTAAAAGGCATGCATGGATGTGGTTTAAAAGGCAGGCATGCAAGGATGAGGTTGAGCAATCCAGAAACTTTATAATTTGGGGCAAATTTTGAACACCTTGTATTTCAGGACGGATGGAGCATAGAAGAATAAGAATGGATAGCATAATCAACTACACCCTCCGTTTCAAATTATAAGTCGCTTTGACTTTTTTGGTTCATCTATTTTGCTGTGTATCTAGACATATTATTATATCTAGATGCATAGCAAAATGGACGTAACAAAAAAGTCAAAGCGACTTATAATTTGGAACGGAGGGAGTACTAGTGTATATGTTTTTGTTCCTGTTTTTAGTTTCCAAGAACAGCTACATTTATGACAATAGGATGAATCCACCTTATGATTCTATAGATATGAGGCTAGAGCTATTTCTTGTGTGGTGTAAAGTATTGTCATTGTTGGATATTTACCATGTGCCACACCACCATGCCTAAGGTTTTGTTCTGCATATGCCCGCTTGAAGTTAAGCAGATTCTGTATATAAACATTAAATTAAATACTTGATGCTATAAGTTTAAAAAAAAGGAGACAGGTGTCAAAACAGCAGAACACTTAAGAAACTCAAATCTGATGTAAACTATTTAAGAATTACGATAGCTACTGTTGGATAACACAAGAAAAGAGGTGCAGCACCTTTTTTTAGGGCAGTATAGCACCTACTGAGTGCAGAGAGTCATTGAGGACTCATCATCCCTTAGAACTGCATATTTTAAGTTTATGCAGCTGTGCATGACCAACTGTAGTTGGAGAGATAATATGTTTGTTCAGTTGACATAATATGGCCTATGAAGCTGAGCATACAAGGAGATCACTGGACGAGTCTGACCCATCGCTTTCAACAGTGGGAGTGGTATTATCCACCAAAACAGATTTATAGACAGTGGACTGAGAAAGTAACGAACAAGTTTTGGTACTAGGCTTCATGCCTAGATTTAGCATGTCTCTGATCAATGCAACAGCTGAGTCGATGCGCTGTGACTTAATTAGGAGCACAGCTACTGTGTTGAATGATATACTGTCCATTTTAACACCAGCACATTCCATTTCTGTTAACAACTGCTTGACAGCATGCAGATCCCTGGTCCTACAAAGTCCACGAAGCATCACATTGTATGTACAAGTGTTGGGTGCTAATCCTGAATTTTTCATCTGGTCAAACAACCTGAAAGCCTCTTCCACCAGATGCACACAGAAAAGACCATGTAAAACCACAGTGTAGCACACAGAATCAACAGCATAATTTTTCCGTACAGCCTCTCTTAAAATCCTCAAGGCCGCAAGGCTCTGGCCCTGTCTAACAAGGCCACAGAGGATTGCTGCATGAACATAGGCATTTGATTCAGGAGCACTCGCAATGATATTGTGGTAGACATCGATTGCATGGTTTACCCTTCCTAACTGGCACAAACTATCCAGTAACCTGACATGAGCGTAGCTGTCCGGGCTGGTGCACGTCTCAATTCTATCAATGTAGAACTGGATGGCTTCAGATGGAAAACCTGACTTGCACAGAGCACTCAACACAGAATTGCAGGCCACAAGATCAAGAGAGATATCGGAGCGTAGAATCAACCTGTGAAGAAGGCCCATATTCTGCGAAAACTGTAATACCCGAGCTAAAGTGGATAAAGTGTATGCATCAGGCTTTATCTGACTGCCATGAATATGCATGTAAATATCCAGGGCTTCATTGTATCTTCTCTCCTTTGCCATGCTGTCCATCAGAACGTTATACAAAACAATGTCTGGGCTGCAGCTGGCGGACATCATTGATCCCAAAAGCTCGCTGGCCTTTTCATGCCTACCAGCTCGCAAGAATCCTCTGACAAGTGGAGTGTAGGTGACCACTGAAGGAGAACAACCAGAATCCGCCATCTTTGCCAGCATATTACAAGCCTCCTCTAGTCGCCCCTCACGACACAGACGAGCGATCAAACATGTCCACATGGCTGAGGTGAGCTTGCAACCCGAGACAAGCACGAAAGAAAGCAGCTGCAGAAGCTCAGACATAGTTCCAGCCTTACTGCAGCAGGCAAAAACCGCAGTGAGAGAAGCTGCACTTGGGAGAAACCCCAGCTGTAGCATTTCAATAAAACAGCTCCGGGCGCCTGACCAGGCCCCAGCCCTGCAGAGATGAGTGAGCACAATGGCGTAGGTGAGGTAATTGGGTGCCGGGTAGTACTGCAACGTGTGTTGTGCTGCGTCGAGATGGCCTGTCCTGAGCAGGACGTCGAGGACGACATTCCAGGCGAAGGCATTGGGCTGGAATCCCCAGAGGCGCATTTGATCGAACAGATCGAGCACGATAGGGTAGAGCCCCCCGCGCCAGTAGAGCCTGAGCAGGAGCAGGAAAGTCTGGGGCTTGATGGGGACGCCGAGGGCCTGGAGCTCGCGGATAAGCTCGTTGGCAGTGCCGAGGCGGGAGGCGAGGCGGGAGGCGGCGGGGAGGAGGCGGTCGAAGGAGGAGGGCGGGTGGAAATAGCCGGGGCGCCGGGCACACCACAGGAAGAAGGAGAGCGCGAGGCCGTCTGAGGGGCAGCGAGCGACGGCGGCTTCGACGATCTGCGGCGTTGGCAGCTGCGGCGGCGGAGGAGGCTGAGGCTGGGGCTGGGGCTTGGAAGCGAAGAAGGCGGCTGCGAGCGCGGCAGGGAGCGGCGCCGTCCTCCTGCGCGCGCCGTGGAGCATGGAAGCAAGTGAGCGGGTACGGAGGCGTCGTCGCTAGCATCGCAAGCGCAGACGACACGCGGGAGGGAAGTAGGGAACACAAGCAACGGCGCGGCGCTCAAACGCCGCCGGTTTGCTGCCGCACGGCGGCGGCGTGTCGGCTCGCTGAAGCTGAATGGAGCTCGCCTTCAGGCTTCAGCTGGCGGTAGCCCATAAACGTGCGGCCCAGCCTGAGCCCATGTCCACGTCCACGTCGTACAAATGGAAAAGTTCTGCTCTCAACTCTCTCACGAGTTCTATCTGAATTTTTGGACTTGATTTGCCTCCTAAACGATTTTGAAAGTGGCACTGTTGATGGTTCTTAAGTATCAATTATAACCATCAAATAAATAAAGAAAAGGACCTATATGCAAGCAACACCTAGAATTAGGGTTTGATCTAACAGAATTCCACGAGTTTTGCTGTTTATCTATTTCTGCGGGGGATTATCAGGAAATACGTAAGAAAGGCCCACATGTCGGATTAATGACGGGATATTAACCGAACACGTAATTATCTTACATCTAGAAGATTCCAGAAGCCACGGGAACGAACGGGAGCCGTAACGGGGCCGGACACAGGGCGCCCGCCCTGTGCCCTAGGGCGCCCGCCCTGCCCCCGGGACCAATCAGGTCGAGTCTCGCGGATTATGCTCCACCGCCTTTGAGGATCAAGGAAAACCGTAGGATGAAGGTCGGTTTGATCCGACGGTCCAGATTCATCCAAAAGGGCTATATAAGCAAGACCCCTGACCCCTGGTGGAGAAGACCCCAATTCATTATTTAGTTGCATATCTCTAGTTAGGGTTTAGAGAGAGAGGTTCCCTCTAGGGTTCCCACCTCTTAGGCTTAGCATCCAATGTGAAAGTAGAATTAGTTCTACTAGATTGAGAGAGATAGAGTGGAGGTGTAGATCGGAGGAAGCCGGCCTGTCGGTGTCTACTCCGAGGTTGTACCTGCGGGAGCAAGTTCTTCTAACCCGAGGCTTGTTCTCAGGATTCTTCAGTATTTCGACTTCTAAATTCTAGTAAGTTCTTTGTTTTATTGTTCTTTGGTTTATGAGTTTACTTTGATCTCTTCGCGTAGAGTTTAGAGTAATCATCTCTAGCGTAAACGTGGTGTTTAAGCTAGGATACTCATAGATATCCCCTCGTCTAGCCGGACCGTGGTAGTAGCGAGGAACGTGACAATTCCGAGTTACCTTTGTATTCCATATCCCGTTAGCAGGATCGATAGGGTTTATAGGTGCGGGTTGAACATCCTTTGTGGTGTCTAGATTTCGTAAACCTCCCCAATAGAACAGTAGATCATCCTTACCAAGGTTAGAAGAAGAGTGCGGTTGTAGTCTTCTCTATACACCACTCACATCGAATCATAGTGGTTGTAGCCTAAAGGTTAGTAGTAATAGATTTGGTTAGTCAGATGCACTCTTTCTCCTAGTGGTAAAAATATAAATACGATACCCAGGATAACATCTCGGGTGAAGTGCTCACCGATATCCGTGCGCTTGCGGATCCTATTTCCTAATTGCGTTACCAAATATCAACAAGCATTTCTGGCGCCGTTGCCGGGGAGAAAGACGGTTTGCTGAGATAACCTTGAGTCTTACTACTAGCTTGTATTCATACTTTTTATTTTCTTATCTTTTTCATTCTTTCTTTTTTTTACCAAAAATGGAAAACCAAGGTTCTATATCTATCTTTGATGCCGTAACACCTTCAGCAACTGACCTTTTACCATGGGAGTCATCACAGCCTATCCAAACATCCCAGTATAAGTTAAGTTCAAGGTTGATTGCGATGATTCAAAATTTATCTTTTTCGGGAAAGGAAGACGAAAACCCTTACCTTCATATTAGAGATTTTGAGCAGACATGCGATTGTCTTCGCATTGATGGCATCTCTGATAAGACTTTACGTTAGAAGCTTTTTCCTTTTTCTTTAAGAGGAGAAGCTAGACGATGGTATAGTCAGAAGGTAAGTCAACAGCAAGGTGAATGGGGAGTTTTAAGAGCCAACTTTTGTCTAGATTTTTATTCCCTTGACCGTACTGGTGACCTTAGACTCGAAGTCCTATCTTTTAAACAAAAAGATAATGAAACTTTGGGGAAATCCTGGAAACGTTTTTCTGATCTTTTAGAATCTGGTCCAAAACTTTTGCTTGAAGACACTGTTCTTTTATTTCACTTTTTTCGAGGTCTTTAGAAAGATAATAAACAAATGCTGCATACTATGGCTAGAGGTTCTTTCTTTCATATCCCTACTGATGAAGCTAAGGGGATCTTGAATAGAATCCTAGAAGCTGAGATGGATAATGCCCTCTATGATAAAACCTACGAAGCCGAAGTAGACACTCTGCCAAATTTTTCATCTACTTTAGCTATCCCAGGTTCTGAGCCACAAAAGGAAGAAATTCTACCATCTGATTTCATGCTAGACATAGAATCCAATCTCTTTGCCGATTTTGGAAACATTTCAAACTACCATTCTATAGACCGACCCCAAAACGGCCAATTTAGCATTTGTTTACCAAGTGAACGTCAATTGAGAGAGCTTATCTCGGTTATGAGTAGCGAATGGTTAGAGGAGTCAAAGCTTTCCTCTGAAGTAATCCGAGTGGACACACCCTCTATAACTATACGCTGTGCTTATAATTCTGATCAATTTAACGCTCTCTATAATCCTGTTGTGGGGATCAATATTATGTCCGAAGCTTTTGCACTTAATTTATTTGGGAAACTTGTTTTAACCCCCACAACAAAGGTCATAAAGGAATCTTCGGGACGATTAGTCCCCAGTCTTGGAATTATTAATGTCCTACCCTTTATGGTAGAAGGCTCCATGGTTCATTTTAACTTTTATATCTTTGATATATGGGGTTTTGACCTACTGATTGGACAACCTTTTAGAAGACTCCTTTATGAAGGTCAAACTGGAAAGCTCCACATTTCCTTGGGAAAGGATTTTAAACTTCCAATTACAATAACTCACTCCTTAAATAATAAGACCGAGCCATATCTTTTGCCTGATCCTATGGAGGAGGTAAAGGCTGCATCTCTAGAACTTTTAGATGATCCAGACTTAGAAGAGGAAGCCCCCTTCTTCACTGAAGAAGAGGCCGAACCTTCTGAACCTGAACCCTTAGATGAGTTTGCAGAAACACCTAGACCCCCCATAGAACTCAAAACTTTACCACCCGGTCTTACCTATGCTTTCCTAAACAATAATCCAGAGTTTCCTGTGATCGTTAGTAATAAACTCACTCAGGAGCAAACTCTGCGATTAATGACCATTCTTGAAAAACACCACTCTGTTTTCGGCTACTCACTTCAAGATCTCACAGGAATCAGTCCTATGATTTGTACCCATCGTATTCCGACAGATCCTTCTGTTACACCCTCTCGAGAGCCTCAACGTAGACTTAACAACGCGATGAGAGAGGTAGTTAAAAAAGAAGTTATAAAGTTGCTGCATGCAGGGATTATATATCCTGTGCCGCATAGTGAGTGGGTAAGCCCTGTTCAAGTTGTGCCTAAAAAGGGAGGCATGACTGTTGTTACTAATGATAAGAATGAGCTAATTCCGCAACGCACCGTCACTGGGTGGCGGATGTGCATAGACTATAGAAAACTTAATAAAGCCACGAAAAAGGATCATTTTCCTTTGCCTTTTATAGATGAGATGCTTGAGCGGTTAGCAAAACACTCGTTTTTCTGTTTTCTAGATGGATATTCAGGGTATCACCAGATCCCTATCCATCCTGATGATCAAAGCAAAACCACTTTTACATGCCCATATGGAACGTATGCTTATCGTAGAATGTCTTTTGGGTTATGTAATGCACCAGCTTCTTTTCAAAGATGTATGATGTCTATATTTTCTGATATGATTGAAGAGATTATGGAAGTTTTCATGGATGATTTCTCAGTTTATGGAAAAACTTTTGATAGTTGTCTTGAGAACTTAGATAAGGTTTTGCAAAGATGTGAAGAAAAGCACTTAATCCTTAATTGGGAAAAATGTCATTTTATGGTTAGAGAAGGAATAGTGCTAGGACACCTAGTGTCTGAAAGAGGTATTGAGGTAGATAGAGCTAAAATTGAAGTAATTGAACAACTACCTCCACCTGTGAATATAAAAGGAATTCGAAGTTTTCTTGGCCATGCTGGTTTTTATCGCAGATTTATAAAAGACTTTTCATTTATTGCGAGACCACTTACTCTTTTGCTAGCCAAGGATGCTCCTTTCGAATTTGATGATGCATGTCTAAATTCTTTCAATTTATTAAAGCAAGCACTCATCTCTGCACCAATCATTCAACCCCCTGATTGGTCGTTGCCTTTTGAAATTATGTGTGATGCTAGTGATTATGCTGTGGGGGCAGTTTTGGGACAAACTAAAGATAAAAAGCATCATGCAATTGCTTATGCAAGTAAAACTTTGATAGGAGCTCAACTTAATTATGCAACCACTGAAAAAGAGCTTCTGGCTGTTGTTTTTGCCATTGATAAATTTAGATCTTATTTAGTTGGAGCTAAGATAATTGTTTACACTGATCATGCTGCACTAAAATATTTGCTCACTAAGAAAGATGCGAAACCCCGCTTAATCAGATGGATTTTATTACTCCAAGAATTTGACTTAGAAATAAAAGATAAAAAGGGAGTAGAAAATTCTGTTGTTGATCACTTGTCTAGAATGTACTTTAAGAATTCACAGGAACCCCCCATTAATGACTCACTCCGGGACGACATGCTTTACGGGATTAACAGATCTGACCCCTGGTATGCAGATATTGTTAATTTTATGGTTTCAGGTTATGTACCACCCGGAGCAAACAAGAAGAAGCTTATTCAGGAAAGTCGTTCACATATATGGGATGAGCCATATCTCTTCCGAGTATGCGCTGATGGCCTACTTAGAAGATGTGTGACCACTGAGGAAGGATTGAAGATCATCGACAGATGTCACTCATCACCATACGGAGGTCACTATGGAGCATTCCGTACACATTCAAAGATCTGGCAATGTGGATTCTACTGGCCTACGATGTACGATAACACGAAGCAATATATCAGAAGATGTGGGCCATGTCAAAGGCACGGAAACATAAATACAAGGGATGCCATGCCACTCACCAACAACCTTCAGATTGAACTCTTTGATGTCTGGGGAATAGACTACATGGGTCCATTTCCCCCATCTAAGAAGTGTGAGTTCATCTTGGTGGCGGTTGATTACGTCTCCAAGTGGGTAGAGGCACTACCTTGCAAACATGCCGACAATATCAGTTCGAAGAGGATGTTTGAGGAAATCATATTTCCAAGATTTGGAGTCCCCAGGATAGTGATAAGTGATGGAGGATCACACTTCATTGACAAGCGCTTCGAGCACTATCTATCAAGACATGGAATCCGTCACAACGTCGCTACTCCCTATCATCCTCAGACAAGTGGCCAAGCAGAGACTTCTAACAAGCAAATCAAGAACATTCTTCAGAAGATGGTGAACGAGATGGGAACGGTATGGAAGGACAAGTTACCCGATGCACTCTGGGCTTACCGGACAGCATACAAGACCCCAATTGGAATGTCTCCATACCAATTGGTGTACGGAAAGACTTGTCACCTACCTGTTGAACTTGAGTTCAAGGCACACTGGGCCATAAAAAGATGGAATATGGACCTAGATATCGCCGGAAAACATAGAAGAATGCAATTATCGGAGTTAGAAGAATGGCGGGAGAAAGCATATCACAATTCAAAGATCTACAAAGAAAGAGTCAAGAGATGGCATGACAAGAGGATCAAGAAGAAGGAGTTCTCACCCGGAGATAAGGTATTACTTTTTAATTCCAGGGTGAAGCTTTTCGGGCATGGAAAGCTCCGGAGCAAATGGGAAGGACCATTCAAGGTAATTCATTCATCATCCCACGGAGCTATCACACTTCAAAATGACAAAGATACGTTATTCAAGGTAAATGGTCAACGTCTTAAATTATTTTTAGAGCCCAATAAAGAATTAGAAGAAATAGACGTGATCAATTTTTACCTTCCAATTAAAAATTAAAGCCCGACGCTTTTAATTTGACGTTTTTGGGCCAAGTATATATTTTTCGGGATAAAAACATGGTGAGAAACAAGCTCGAGAAAGCAGGCTTGTAGAGGAGCCGGACACAGGGCGGGCGCCCTGAGGATGAGGGCGGGCGCCCTGCCCCTGTCTCCCCTCGGCCCCAGACTTCTCCCACGCGATAACCTCGCCCGTTGCTATCTGGAAAATTCCGTCCTCGGTTTGTTTCGCAAACATGACGGCGGGAAGAGTCCCGACCATGCACGAGAGCAGTTTTTACCCCCTATATAAACAGACCCCCAACGTCAGCTTTTAGCACCAATTCATTCAAGCCTTCTCTCCTTCCTCAAATTAGATCTTGCTTAGTTCCTAGCTGCTCCAATGGCCGAGAAGTTCCACGTCGATTGGGAAGTCGTCCCCTACGACCTCAAGAAGAAGCCTAAGGAGGATCCCGACGCCTACGCTCTCGTCCCGGCCAACACAGAGCGACAGCTAGAAGCCATGCCACCACGTCAACGCAGCTCTGCCCAATCCTACTTTGCTCGCCCAGTTCTTACCGCACCTACGCAGCCCCTATTGCTCGAAGGCTCGCCATCATCGTCGAAAGGGAAGGAGATCATCAAGGTACCAGCCGGAACAAAGATCCTGCCGCCAAAACCCAATGAGCGGATCATCGGAGTGAAGACCAACCGGAGCGGCGAGATCTCTAGTGTCCGCTATACCACGGAGGAGAGACCTTACTTCGAGGGTGTTAGGGCAGCTAAGGTCCGCTTCGTTCCTCCGAAGGAAGCACCCAAGCATGCTCTTAATGCTTTCGAGACACCTCCCAAGCGCCGCAGGACCATTGCAGATGTGGATGAGGAGCTACGGGTGATCAAGAACAGCATTATAGAAATTCAGAACTCCAATATCTCTATGGATCGGAGGACCTTCAACCATAACACTACGATCCTAAAGCTACGGGATGACCTTGCCAACGCCAACAAGAGGATCGATGAGTTAGAGCATAGTCTTAGGAGACGTGAGCGTCGCTGAGCTATCTAGATTAGATCTTGGGGCTATATATGTCTTAGTTATTATTAGATTCGATTAGGTTCGCTTATAATCAGTTTAGATCTATTATATTCGGTTATTATTATTATTCGGTTGTAATAAATGCCTCAAGATTAATAAAGATTATTATTAGTATGTCTTGTGTGTCTCTACTTTACTTTTGTGCAAGAAAGCAGAAAACAAGTATGGGGGAGATTCCCTGACATGTTACACACACTTCGATCGCACCACTCCATGAACCAGGTACACACTCTGCACACTTTTATTACACACTTACACACTCACCTTAGTTTGTGCAGAATTTTATCTCTCTAAACATGATAAATTAAAAGGATAAAAATGCTTATAATCATGATCAATCTCACTCTGTGATATTTCCTGGAAACCTGCAATTATTAAAATTATTTCAAAACCCTGTGTTACTAAAAGTCATTGTGGAATAAGAGATGGTAAGGGTATGAGTACCTTATTCTTAGTATCTTTATTGCTTGGAGAATTTGTTTTTAAAATCTCAAAATTATAGCTACCATCCTCAAGTTTTATATGCCTGCTAAACATGAAAATATTAATTAAAGCTATCTGCTTTGTATTGAGTTTGTTCAAAACAAGTTAGACCCTTGTTGAGAGATTTATCATACTCCTAAGATCAAGACATTTTTATTCAGAAAGATTTACTCTTCCGAAGTATTATTGCGTTAGAGGCATGGGCTATGCAAAATTATAAATATATCGAGGAAATAAAAAAGGAGCAAGTGCTCGACAACCTCGCAGAAAAAAAAATGGACAAGTGTCCGGCAGTAGAATTAGGGGTACCTCGGTATCCACCCAAAGGAAAAAAATGAGATATGATAAAAATATGATGAAAAGAAAATGATAGCCCATGGTCCCTCTAATAAGCAATATGCCAGTAAGAGTGACAAGTTTTTAATTTTCAAAGTCTTTGATCTAAAGAGTATGGTATTCTTCTCCTCGGATCCGGTTTTGACCATACAATAAATACAAGGTATGTATGCTTAAAGAATTATTTTTGCAAAATCAAAACAGCCTCAGAGAGAAATATAAAAGATAATGAGTGACTCTGAGAGCACCTATGAGGATAAAGGTATGCTAAGTTTTTCTTTTCAAAAATATGTAAAAACTCCAAGTGATAGGGATTAAGAAGAAGAAAGGCTCTTTACTCTGACCATATATTTCCCTAACTATAAGTGCACAGTGGATTTTTACAACACCCTGCAGGTATGAAAGAATGTTTCAACCCCAGATGTTTTATTAACCAACCTTTTCTCGAGGACGAGTAAAAGCCTAAGTATGGGGGTGTTTGTTGACGGTTCTTAAGTATCAATTATAACCATCAAATAAATAAAGAAAAGGACCTATATGCAAGCAACACCTAGAATTAGGGTTTGATCTAACAGAATTCCACGAGTTTTGCTGTTTATCTATTTCTGCAGGGGGTTATCAGGAAATACGGAAGAAAGGCCCACATGTCGGATTAATGACGGGATATTAACCGAACACGTAATTATCTTACATCTAGAAGATTCCAGAAGCCATGGGAACGAATGGGAGCCGTAACGGGGCCGGACACAGGGCGCCCGCCCTGCCCCCGGGACCAATCAGGTCGAGTCTCGTGGATTATGCTCCACCGCCTTTGAGGATCAAGGAAAACCGTAGGATGAAGGTCGGTTTGATCCGACGGTCCAGATTCATCCAAAAGGGCTATATAAGCAAGGCCCCTGACCCCTGGTGGAGAAGACCCCAATTCATTATTCAGTTGCATATCTCTAGTTAGGGTTTAGAGAGAGAGGTTCCCTCTAGGGTTCCCACCTCTTAGGGCTTAGCATCTAATGTGAAAGTAGAATTAGTTCTACTAGATTGAGAGAGATAGAGTGGAGGTGTAGATCGGAGGAAGCCGGCCTGTCGGTGTCTACTCCGAGGTTGTACCTGCGGGAGCAAGTTCTTCTAACCCGAGGCTTGTTCTCAGGATTCTTCAGTATTTCGACTTCTAAATTCTAGTAAGTTCTTTGTTTTATTGTTCTTTGGTTTATGAGTTTACTTTGATCTCTTCGCGTAGAGTTTAGAGTAATCATCTCTAGCGTAAACGTGGTGTTTAAGCTAGGATACTCATACATATCCCCTCGTCTAGCCGGACCGTGGTAGTAGCGAGGAACGTGACAATTCCGAGTTACCTTTGTATTCCATATCCCGTTAGCAGGATCGATAGGGTTTATAGGTGCGGGTTGAACATCCTTTGTGGTGTCTAGATTCCGTAAACCTCCCCAATAGAACAGTAGATCATCCTTACCAAGGTTAGAAGAAGAGTGCGGTTGTAGTCTTCTCTATACACCACTCACATCGAATCATAGTGGTTGTAGCCTAAAGGTTAGTAGTAATAGATTTGGTTAGTCAGATGCACTCTTTCTCCTAGTGGTAAAAATATAAATACGATACCCAGGATAACATCTCGGGTGAAGTGCTCACCGATATCCGTGCGCTTACGGATCCTATTTCCTAATTGCGTTACCAAATATCAACAGGCACCATATCAACCAGCCTACATGACGCCATGTCACTCAACGAGATAGATAAGTCGGACCGGGAGGTCAATTAGACTGTACAAAAAAATATAGTTTAAATATTTTTTCTGGAATAAATATGCATTAAAAATACTAAAATCTGATTTAAATTTGTTTTTACTTAGAAAAACCTAAATCATGCTCATACAAAATTTATAGAAATGTTTTTTCGAAATAGTATCTAAACATGTAATCTAAAATAAATATGGGTTTTAAATACTAAAAGAATTGTTTTAATATTAGAATTTTTGTTTTAACTTGGAAGAATATGAAACCAGATTCACATTTTTCCTAAAATCATGCTAGAGCATGATTTTAGGAAACACATGAAGTTCATCATCCCGAGCTCGTCTAAACTAGCTTCCTGCTCGATCATGCCTCCTGGTGCGTGCGTAAACTTACGACGACAACAACGCACAAGGAAGAACTCGCGTCCATCCGGATGTTTGTCGGCCATGCTGCAAAAGTCAGTTTGGGAGTCTAAGAAGTCGTATGTCGTTGTTGCTGATGGCCAATGAGCCTTCACATGTCATCATCGTGATGTCTCTTGAAGAAGGAAGTGCTTCTACAAAGTTAATGCGCAATCAGAATTTAAATTCTATATTTTATTTGGAATTCTCTGTGTATGTCTTGATGGTTTAGCAAGGCATCGCTGCTAAGAAAATGTTTTTTTAGTTTGCTTGGCGGGTTGCAAGGTGATCCATGCTGTGGTCTCCAAGGATTTGACTTGGTCCGTATCCTCCATTTGATACGTGGCCCAATTTCAAAGTTTATGAGACCACTTGACTTAAATAATTCTAAGCAAGGACAAAAAAGTGGAGCATGATTTTAGAGGAAATATGAAACTGGCCTCATAGATGACTTTCTAGTATTAAATTAGTTTTTTAGTATTTTTAAATGCATATTTATTCTAGAATGGTATTGGGATTTTTTTGAAGAATATTTCTACAATTTTTATAAAGTCTAATTGACCTCCCTAAACTACTACAAAAGTTGATTTACCTACTTCGTACTGATGTGGTGGTAGTTGACCCCGCTCATGTAAGTCAAAACCACAAACTACTTAGGAAGATAAATCGAGCAATTTCAAGAGTTGAGGGGGTGTAAAAATTTGGTTTTCTAGTAAGAGAGACAAACTGAACTCACACAATCTAGTATTATTTATTAGACATACATGTTTTCTCAAACAAAAAACAAGAGCAAAAATCCACTAGAGGTCCTTGAACTTGTCCCACGTTCTCAAGTAGGACCATGTATTTCTAAAATAAGATAAGATTTCTGGGGCCCTAAACTTGCTAAATGTATCACAAGAGGTTCAAACCGGTTTTGGAACCTTTGCACACGTGGCATCACGCTGCTCTCGCTCGGGAATAGCGCGTGCGGCGGGACCTGTCGTCGAGTGGCGCGGGTTCGTGCGCGACCTTTTACAGAGACGAGGCAGCAAGACGGGCAATGAATAACCCAGTGCAGCCAGCTCATCGAAATAAGATTTGTGTAATGAGGGTGAAGAGTTAGTCACTAACTCTCTACCTAAAAGTGTATTTGTGATTGTTGCTAACGATCTGTTAGCAAACGAGTAATGAAAAGTTACCCAGTTTCAAAAAAAAAAGACGGGCAACGTGGCCGCCTCTAAGGGATCACGGCCACATCGCCGGTGTCCAGCCCGAACGTCACGTCGGCAGACCTGTTCGCAGCGTTCGTCCAGTTCGCGATGGTTTAGGCGATGACGGCGCTCGCGCTGGTGCGGAACCTCTCCGCGTCTGTGGTGGCGCCCGCGGCGCTGGTGCCGTTGGGCATGCACGACTGCGCCGAGCTGCTCGGCATCAGCCTCGCGCAGCTCCGCGACGCGCTCGTGGGGTCCGCGGCCGACGCGGACGAGGCCACGACGTGGCTCAGCGCCACGCTGACGAACTAGGGCACGTGCCGTGACAGCCTAGCCACCGTGCTACTGCCGGACAATCCTGTGGGGAGCGACGCCGTGCGCAGGCAGGTGGCTGCGCTCGCGCGGTTCGTCAGCACCGTGCTGGCGCTACATGTCATGAAGGTCAAGGTCGGGAGCAGTGGCGGCGCCCCGCCATCCACCGAAGCTGCGTCGTCACGTGAAGGCACCACGTGATGAGGACATCGCCACGCTGGACACACCGACGCTATGGTCTTCCCCAAGTTGCAATTCGTCTCCAACTCAGCTGCCACGTCACCCTCGGATTCAGTAGACATGTCGTCACTGTTTTGGTCATAACTCTCTCATACGACATCGAAACGGGGCGTTCTTGGATGCGTTGGAAAGGGGACGACGACACCGTCGTTTTGGATCTGGTCCCAGCTCCAGAAGGTCCGTGGATCATTCTGTGTGACCACGGTAAGGTGCTACGTCACCTATTTGGGCCAACTTGGCCATGTATCGTGTCGGGCCTTAAGCCCAAGTTGTGGGCGCCCAACCCCTAGCCGTCCTCAACCTTAGGTCGAGTCTTAGACTATAAAAACAGCCACCGCCGCCGCTAGACAATTGGGTTTTGTTTAGAGTTTAGTTTTCCATCGAGAAATCGAATCGTTCATTGTAACTGTGGTGACAAATCCTTTTACAGTGATCCAGGGTTCCTGTTCTTGATCTCCTCCACTGTGTCGATTAGTCCTTTGGAACCGAGTTCTTGAACCCTATATTGATATTCGCATCATTCATATTTGCAATTTTAGATTGCGTGTTTTTTACCTTCTTGCTTGTGTTCTTCGATTCGCTTGCAGGAAAAGCCTTCTTGGTGAGGTCAATTAAGTTGTGCTTGGTTGATAACCAACGGAGCAGTGGTGTAACGGTTGCAGGGTTCAAATCGTGTCTGATTTGAAGCCGGATCGCCAACATCGAGATCTCTACAAATCGAACTTACCGGTTACCTCTCGGAAGATCGGGCCTGTATCTCATCAATTGGTATCAGAGCTGGACCCTTATTTAAGGGGGTGGGAATGATGAGGACATCCTCCACTATTACCCGCTGGTAAAGACGCAACAAAAAAAGGTCAAGTGGCCTAGTTGTAGTCGGGCGGCGACCGTGTGAGCCTCTGAATAATCCCACCTTGCTTAGCTTGGGAGGAGGAAGCCACCTTAAAAGAGAGAGTCACCCTTCTCCTATCGGACTAGTCTTTTAGGGACATTGGGTCTTTCTCCGAGTGGGTGTGCATAAGAACTGTTGGGGTCCGGGCAACCTTAATTTATTGGGCCTTGGCCAACCCCACCTGGGCCGGATGTATCATTTGGAGTCAAGGACGACTCCAATTCAAGAAGGGAAGGATGATGAGGACATCGCCACGCTGGACACACCGACGCTATGGTCTTCCCCAAGTTGCAATTCGTCTCCAACTCAGCTGCCACGTCACCATCGGATTCAGCAGACATATCGTCACTGTTTCGGTCATAACTCTCTCATACGACATCGAAACGGGGCGTTCTTGGATGCGTTGGAAAGGGGATGACGACGCCGTCGTTTTGGATCTGGTCCTAGCTCCAGAAGGTCCGTGAATCATTCTGTGTGACCACAGCAAGGTGTTACGTCACCTATTTGGGCCAACTTGGCCATGTATCGTGTCGGGCCTTAAGCTCAAGTTGTGGGTGCCCAACCCCTGGCCGTCCTCAACCTTAGGTCGAGTCTTAGACTATAAAAACAGCCGCCGCCGCTGCTAGACAATTGGGTTTTGTTTAGAGTTTAGTTTTCCATCGAGAAACCGAATCGTTCATTGTAACTGTGGTGACAAATCCTTTTACAGTGATCCAGGGCCCCTGTTCTTGATCTCCTCCACTGTGTTGATTAGTCCTTTGGAACCGAGTTCTTGAACCCTATATTGATATTCACATCATTCATATTTGCAATTTTAGATTGCGTGTTTTTTACCTTCTTGCTTGTGTTCTTCGATTCGCTTGCAGGAAAAGCCTTCTTGGCGAGGTCAATCAAGTTGTGCTTGGTTGATAACCAACAGAGCAGTGGTGTAACAGTTGCAGGGTTCGAATCGTGTTTGATTTGAAGCCGGATCGCCAACGTCGAGATCTCTACAGATCGAACTTACCGGTTACCTCTCGGAAGATCGGGCCTGTATCTCATCACCACGTTCCCATCCTGGCTGTTCGAGCATCAACGAGGGATACACCATCGGGGTCGCCGTTTGTGGCGTTGTCGTCCTGTGCTCCTGGGCGCACGGCTTCCGGGATGAAGTGGGCGTGCGTATGTGCTCCTAGGCCTCCTACTCGCGGTGCTCACCACAGCCACCACGGATGTGAACTCCCCTTCGCGCGGTGATGGCAATGCATGGTAGGTCCGGCGGCGCACAGATGGCGGTGTCCGTGCATGGCAGGTTCGGCGGAGCTCAGATGGCGGTGTCCGGTTGCGACGCAGGCCCGCTGTTCAACACAGTGGTGGGGATGAGCCTGTCATTGGCACTGGCGCGTGACGGCGAGCGCGCAGCACCCGGTCCCGTTCGTGGTGCTTGCGGAGCGGCGGCGTACAAGGCGTGCACAGTCAGTCAGGGCACAGCCGCACAGGGCCTTCCGCAGTTGCTCTGAGGAGACAAGGTGGCAGCCACGTGCACAAAATCAGGGTTTCAAAACCGGTTTGGATCACTGGTGATACATTTAGCAAGTTTATGGACTCAAAAAAAATCTAGTGTTAGGAGTACATGGACCAATTTGAGAATGTGGGACAAGTTCAAGAATTTCACTCAAAAAAATAATGACTCGAGAACGAGATGTGTAGTTATTTTAAGACGAAAGGAGTAGATATGTAGGGCCATTTATTCTGTATTTTTATTAAAATGGAAATCAATTGCCCCAAATATCCTTCTACACGTTTGAAGCTAGACCAACACTCCCCTCTAATCAAATTTAAAAAAAACACATACATATTAAGGTTCAAACTTTATAATTTTTATGTTTAACAAATAATTTAACTTAAGTTTATAGCTATTGTAACACAAACTTGGTACAATTAGATTTATATCAACTAATAATCAGAAGTAATATAATATAAAATAAATAATATTTAAAATAAAATCTGTCAAACTGGTCATGTGAACTAGATCGATGGATGGAGTAGAATTGAAAATCTATAAATAATTATATACCACATTATCTGTCAAGTAATCGAATTACATTCAGGCTATGTTTTGTTTAACTTCTAGAAAATGCTTCTGCTACAGCAAAAAACCGTTCAGGGCCTCTTTGGATGATAGGATAGGAAATATAGAGGAATAGGAAAATCTCAGGAATCCACGTGTGATGCTTTTGTGTTCCTACGGAATTCAAAGCTGAAAAGAAGGCCTTTGGCAGGGGCACGGGTGAAACACAGGGGCCGGGGCTGCTGCTTGTTTGTTGCGAACTGTGCTGTGCACGGCAGAGGGCAGACTACACAACAGCATCGGCGGCGAGCGTATACGTATACGCACACCAGTACAGCGTCCAACCACCTCCCCTACATCATCAGCACTCGCCCGCCAGCCATGGTCTCGCTCACTGGCTCCCAGATCTCCTCGCCCTCGCCGGGGCAGAGCCCCTGCGCGGCCACGTGGCCGTAGCGCCGCCAGGGGCACTCCATGCGCACTATCTGCTCCGCGCTACTGCAGCCGGACTCCTCCCCGGGGTCCCCGTCCCCGTGCGACGTCCATTCCCCTGTGCTCGCGAGCGCCCACGAGGATCACCGGTCACGGGTGGAGCGCCCGAGCGCAGGCGCTACTTCCGTCTCTCCCTCCTCCTTGCCGGTGCCCGCGCCTTCTCTCCTCGCCGGCGCTTGCGCCCCCTTCTCCACCCCCGCCCTCGTGAGATCCAGTCGCGAGCGCCCGAGCTCGGTCGCTGCCTCAGTCTTCCTCTCGTCCCCTGCCGCCTCCGTTGACCTGGCCGCTGATCTCCGGGACCTCGCCTCCGACCTCACCTCGGACCCCGCCGTCTCCTACCGCTCTCCGGCCGCGAGGGCGAGGGGGACTAGGAGAACCACATCGAAGAGGGCGAGGGAGTACCCCGTGTAGCGGCGCAGGGGCGTCAGCCTCGGCCCCTTGGAGATCCACAGCGGCGTCGGCAGCAAGCCCGGGGCGGTGGCGGCGAGGGTCAAGACCTTCTCCAACAAGCTCGTTGTCGTTCGAGAGGAAGAGGGCGAAGCACCACGCCGTCCCTGACTCCTGCAGGAAATTTTTCATGAAGTCCAAGCTCATGTTTCGGTTCCTACGGAATGGAGTCATAGGATTGGATTCCTACGGAACACTTCCTTTGTTTTGCAAGGAACCAAAGGCCAGGAAAGGAAAATTTCCTACCAAATTCCTATCCTACGAAATCCCTTTGGCTATCCTGACCAAAGGGGCCCTCAATTTCTGAAAAGTGCTTCTACTATAGAAACCAAACAAGCAGATAGAACCAGAAACTATTTTTTTAGAAGCAGGTGCTTTCGTATTGCTTTTCTAAATAGGTGGAAATAAAGAGACATTTTATAGATATTTCAAGGGAGATAAAGAAAGAAAGTAGATTCTATAATTATTTTAACTAGACAGCTTACATTTTTCCATAGCACATAACTAACAATAACATTTTCATAGCTTACTGTTGAACCAATTATATATCCTCTGTACCTGACGAGCAAGTACTACTTGTAAGCCCAAACTGAGCACGTTGCCATAGATGGTTTTGTGCTACAACGCAATGTCCAAGGATGGCAATGGGTCCGAAACCTAACTACCTGACAGGTTTTACCCGCTAAAGAACTGGGTATGAAAAGATTTCTTCATTCGTGGGTATGTTAAAGGGTAAAAATCTCTATCCATTGGATAAGCGGGTACAAATATGAGAATGTACTATCCATACTCGTATCCCACAGGTAATTTATACCCATCTTAGCAACACAATGCATATATATTCAATATATGACTATTATGCTATTAGTTAGTGAAATTTTGTTGATATGTTATAATTGTTAATCTCTATTCATAAATAATTGACGATATATGATTTTAATAATGTATTCATGTTTTTTATAACAGGTATGCTACAGGTTACCCATCGGGTATGTTTACCCGCATGGTACAGTATGAGTAAATTCTTTTACCCGTGTGCGGGTACACCTTTAGCAGGTACTCCCTTCGTATAAGAAAGAATGCAATTCTAGTACATTATCATGATTTTGTATCTTAAGTTCGATCAATTATAAATAAAAAAATATCAATATTTATGATATCAAATAAATATTATTAGATTAATTACAAAATGTATTTTTATAATAAATTATTTTAGAGCCGTAAATGTGAATAGTATTTGCTAGAAATTTAGTCAAACGTAAACTACTTTTACTGGCACACAACACGTAATTGCATTCTTTTTTAAACAACACGTAGTTGCATTCTTTTTTGGACGGAGGTAGTAGATATTTAGCTAGCGGATACGGGTTGGCACTATCCAACAGGTTTATCGATGGCAGATAAAGTTAATAACCCAACTGCTTATCGCAACGCAACATACAAACGTCACATTGACATCCGAGCCCACAACACGATGGCAGAGAATAGGAATAGGTTAATGATGACAAACGGACTTATCGCAATGCAACATGCAACCAGGCACAACTCAAGTTCCAGCAAGATTCTCCTGCATCCATGTCCAACAGAGTATAAACTCGGTTACAAATTAAATTCAACTGGGAAAACTACAGCAACACCCTACTAGTATGAAATTTTCAATCCATTGGTCCCGTCGTCTCCGTGACACTGCGTGAAGTTCTAACCATCCATGTCCAGAGGACATCAAAAAAGAAATTACAGGCCCCGATCAGTAGTAGGACGCAGGCAGACAAACGCTCAGGGCAGCAGGTTTCATTATCCAGAAAATGACTACAAGTGTCACACAAAGCATCTCTCATTTTGCAATGAGACCTTAGTGACCAAGCCTCTCGCGGAAGTGTAACAGCTGCGAAATTACGCAGCAACAAGATCAGGGGTTTCCGCCTCAACTGAAAGCAATGTGGTATGCACCTTTCCAACCCAGGCATCCAGGCGGTCGCGCAAAGCCTTAACCTGGGGAATTCCAAGCACTCTGGGCTGGACCCATGAGACATGAACTGTACTGTCCACTTCATCTATTATTCCCTCAATAAGATGAACCTGCATTTGGAAACAAATCAGAAATGTTACAGATGGATTGCCAGACGTAAGGCAGTCAAATGAAACAATCGAAACACAAACACGTCAAAACCCAAGACTCCTGTGATACTTCAACAACTAAATAAAAAGATAACAGGCTCCACTTGTGCAAGAACGAGCTAATAGCAGTTAGACTAAAAACAGCCTATCTTACAAAGTAGTGACACTAATAAATTCTTATCTTACATTAGGCTAAGAAGATGGGAACTATCAATCGGTCGAAGGCTTGAAGGAAAGCATAGTTGCAATGGACACAAACACTAAAGCAGTAAAACAAGGCAACAAACATGTCTGCGGAGATAGACAAACGTCCCAATAAAACATTCATATGTGGAGTAAAATGAGCCGGCCACAAGACTAGTCGATTTCCCAAGAAATGAGATAATTCAAACAATGAAGTTTACATTGAAAATATGATGACAAACAAGGAACAGCACAAGTGAAAAGGGAGGCCATGACAATAATATCTTGTGCTAAAAAGAATGTCAATCAAGTTACCGAGAGGCTCTTCATAAGAAGATATTCCACATCACTGATTGAAAGCTTAGTCCGCTCAGCAATAACAGTTAATGGAATAGTTCTATCTTCAGATGGCCGGCTGAAAATGTAGACAAATAACATGTCAAAGGAAAACAAAATGGAGGTGACATTAGAAAAGAAGGATTCCACAAATGTTACCTAAAGATTATCTCCATCAGACAAAGAATATTGATTTTCTCAAGCAGCTTCCGCTCATTCTGCACCAAAGCTGGTTGTGCAGTAAGAGCAGAATTGTGAACCCTGCAAAGTTCTTGGTAGAGAGCAAGGTTGCCGGCGTTGAATGCTTGTAACATATGATAAACCCACTCCACCTTCGTTCCAATAAGACTATTGATCTAAGGGTGCAGATATAAAACAAACTTTTAGATCAAAGAAGTGTCAAATCACAAAAGAATACTCTGGTTATGATTTAATTAAAAGGCTTGTCTAACACTCAAACAGGATAGTGTATCCAAATTAATTTTGTCTAGACGATTTACTGTACCATCTTCAATGTCAACCAAAGAAAATGTAACTACATTACTCTGATGACAAATACATTACAAGCGGCTATAGTAAGTCCATCAGTATTACATTTCAAGCTTGAATTTATTTTCCAACCAATAACCGTGCAGATGAACATAAACTTATGCACACTTGGCACTAATAAATTAAATAATTATGCCATTGATATTTGAGTATATTAATTAAAATTATAAAGCCATAAAAGAACTAAAGAAGTTAGCAAGTGGAATGGATACCATAAAAAAGAAACTACAATACACAAAAAAATACGGATGATAACAGAAGAATTCATGCACAACCAATATATTACTATAAAGCCACAAAGGAGCTAATGAAGTTAGCAAGTGGAAGGATACAATCATACAATAAAAAATATATATATATAAACAAAAATTAACGATGATAACAGAAGAAGTCATGCACAACCAAAGAATTACTTACAATCGGGTGAGCTAATAACTCCCCAAAGTTGTAAATGTTATCACCTAGCAAGGCTGCTAGAGAAAGATCAAAAGCCAAGTCCTGACAAGATAGAAAATAGTCAATAAATCAGATGAACATTTAAACTGAAGTTTTGTTTTACAGTTCAAATGTTATTGATGATGAAACATACTAGCTTGAATGACTCAGATAGAGACTCCACAGTTGTGTAGGCCAGATAGAGAAGAGCGTTCTTATAGAACTCCGCAAATTCTTGGCGGGCCTTGTGGTATTGAGATGATATCCAGTAAAAGCTAGCATGAACTGTGGGATCGACATCAGTCATACTATCCAGAGTGGTTTTCCCATCCTCCAACAAATTCTTGCACTCTTTTTGGTTTCCTTTCTCAAGATTAATAGCTGCAATTTGCATCTTCACATAAAGAATTGGTTCATTAATCCGCGACTCTCTTGTCTCACGCAGCTTTGTGATCACCCCTTCTAAGAAAGTAATTGCAGCATCCTTATCAGGGTACTGGCGAGAAGCTATCACCGCAAAATGGGCAAGCTTGAGCAGATTAATCTTGGTCTCAAAGTCGGTGATGAAATTGTTGTAGAGCTGAATGATAGTGTCTCCGGTCTGTAGAAGAAAAGGTGGCGTTGGAATCATAATAAAAGACAAAATGGCACAAAAATCGCAGCAGGAGAAATGGCGTGGAACAATATAAATTTGGCAAACTTTCAATTATCATTGGTAGTCAAACCACCAACAAGAGTAAGTAATATGTATAAACAACCAGAATGATCAGCATGCCCACTAGAGGGCAACGAAACTCTTGATAAAACAAATAGGTACACGAGATATCGATAATTAGGTTAGGCATTTTATTAAACAAGGCAATGAACAACTGAAAGAAGCAACTCAGCCTGATCTGGTTTTCCTTCGACATCATTGCTCTTCAGCAATTGCACATACATCCAGCATCTAAGTTTAGTTCAGTGGAAATTCATGTAATAAGTATGTCTGAAAGATATCAATTGTAGCATTCAAATGAGGATAACCAGAACTACTCCTTGATAATCTTTTTTTATCCAATTCAATTATGTTTGACTAAAGCAAACTGGAGCTGCAGAAGGATACTCGAACAACATGCATAAAGTTTTATCGGTCCAAGACGCAAGCTGGTGAAGCCCGCAGTATATCAGAATTGAATTGAGAACCATGAGCAACAAAGAATTACCCAGATACTGTAGACTAGTATGCAATTTCCCCACATAAGTAACTCAAAATGATTAGGCTGGCAACAATTATCCAGTCACAACTCTTAAATCTTACTAAAGCATGGGAAGTCTAGGAGGCGGGGTGGGTTTGCGCCGAGATCCGCCTTATGAACGAAGGCATCTGTAGTTCCATCTGTAAAGCCTTAACTAACCCTAAGATGAGGAAGGCGGCGGGGCAGAGAGAGAAGGAGGGAAAGGAAGCGAACCTGTGCGGCCTGGAGCTGTAGGAATTGGTCGAGCTTGAGGGTGAGCTGGTGCCATAGCTTCCGCTGGTAGAGGTCGGCGAGGGAGGCGTACCAGTCGGCGAGGTCCGGGCGCGCCTGCCGCTGCGCCTCCACGTACTGCAGCGCCATCGCAACGCCAACTCCCGTTCCCGTCCCGAGCAAGCAGCTGTTGGTCGGTAGGGTTTGAGAGAAGATCTGCTACGCCGACTGCGACTGCGGCTGCGAGGGAGACGACTCAGAGAGAGAGAGAGGAGGGTAACAACCACCAGCAACTCCAATGCCAAAATAAAACCCTAGCGGTGGCGGAGGTGTGGCAGGAGAAGAGGGGAAGGGGGGAGGAGATACTTGCCGTGAGACGGAAGGGAAGGATCCGGATCGGTCGATTAGTTAGTAGATCTATCTGTCTCCGCAGGTCTGGACTCGACTGCAAGTGCAAGGAAGAGAAGCCCGACGGCTGCGACGGGGAGACGAGTCGGAGACGACGCCCTCCTGCAGTCCTGCGGACTGCCCAATGCAGGCAATGCCAATACGATACGTGCGTGCGGCGGCGGTGGTCCATCCAGCTACAAGACCAAATTCGGCCCATGGGCCTAGTATGCATCTCCGCTAGTACGTATGTATGACCGGCCTGCCGTATGAATTAGTAGCAAAATTCAATTTTCGCAAAAAAAAATCTAGCAAAAATTCAATGAATAAAAAACTATCCTATGGCGAGTCCCGTAAAATGTACTCTCACGAAGAGTCAAAAGGATTGATTGTAAATATAATAATAATATAATTTTGCTAAGGTATAGCTTGCACATTAAGGTGTCTTTAATGGCACGATCAAATTGTCAACTGAGCTAGAAACTAAAAACAATAAACGCAAGAGATTAGAACTGAGAGAGGATGCCTCTTTTGGGTGCACGTGAGACTAGCGAGCTAGCGCGTTATTCTCTCCCCTCTGTGACCAATAGAAAATCGTCTGAGCTAGCGGTTTCACCACTGTTGGGGGGGCGCCCTTGGTTCTACTGCTTACATTGTTACATGCATATGCATTGCGATAGAAATCTAGGAGTAGGATAACACAAGTTGAATGCTGCAAGTTTGCAGGCACTACACTTGCATTGGATTGCTTCAAAGAAGATACTCGTTGATGGATGAATTTCCGTGTCATTTCCCCAAATGAACGGTGAGATAGACCTTGTCCTTGCCACTGTTGTTGCCGCCGGCGACGCTCTTATCGGCGGTGACCCACTAGATGGTGTTGTGAAAGTCCTATGTTTGGTGTTGGTAATTAGTGACAATACCTAGTACTAACCACATAGCAAAGATATGTGTGTAGCTATGATGTGGTTGGTGTAATGACATGGTGAAGCAAGGATCAAGCAATGGTGATGTGATCAAGTGCTTGCCATGATGGAGTTGGATGAAGGTGCAAAGCCAAATCATTATGCTCAAGGCAAAGATATATGATAGGACTTTTCAGTTTGCATCCAAGACACCATAAAGGGTGTGGATGACATAGGATACATAGCCGTACTATGAAGAGGGGAGTTCTCTTTGCAATTAAGTCCTACATGTGCCTCTAGGTGTCATTCTTTGATCATATGCATTAGGATCTAGTAAAGAGCTAACGTAACGCCTTGAAATATGATTGTGAAAATGTTAACACACATGCACATGGTGATGTACACTTGGTGGTGTTAGCACATTTGCAAAAGACAGTGGAGGTTGAGTGGTAGATAGGGGTTTGGGGTCCTCTTTCCCTTCTGCCGAGCTTGCGAAGCGGGATTCAGGTGTTTTCGCGGAGATGAAACGCTTATTTTCCATTGCGCCGAAGGATAGAATAGGAGGCAAAGTCATGAGCGTCGGACGCGACTGCGCCGCGCTGCAACCTCTCTGGAACTGAGCATCGGACGCACCAACAAGTTCACATCGGACGCTGGTTGTGCACTGTTTAGCGTCAGGTGTCGCGGTGATGTCAGCAGCTTCTTCGAACCCTCGTGTGCACCGAACGCAGTGGCATCCGTTGACCCATTGTCGGACGCGTCCGATAAGAGAAAACCAGCTCTGGACCCTTACTGGACCGCATCGGACGCTGAGTACACGCGTTGGAAGCGTCCGGTGGCTGCTGGATCGACCGTTGATCTTTGAACGAGCAGGGACACGTGGCAGCTACAGGAGCACCGGACACTGTTGGGTGCGTTCGATGCATGAGCGTCGAAGCATCCGGTGCCCCCGTAATTTGTTCAACGACTCTATTCGAAGGGGTATCTCTATATATTTGTGTTGGCCGGCTTTGGGCTCTCTCTCTTGGCACTTTGACATACTTATGAGCATCTTGAGCTAAGCCAACGCCCTCACACTTCTCTCCACTCATCTCCTTACATTCAATTGCGATCTTTGAGTGAGATTGAGTGATTCAAGTGCATGGATCATTGCTTTGCATCTAGAGGCACTTGAGAGATTGTTTTGCTACGGGATTTCTTGTTACTCTTGGTGGTTGTCACCACCTAGACGGCTTGGAGCAGCGGTGGAGGTCTGGCACGTGTTGGTGATTATTCGTGGCCGGCTCCGGTGAGCTTGTTGTGAGGGGTTGTTGTGGTTCTCCGGCGGAGCGCCAAATTCTAACTCTAGTGGATTGCTCGTGTCATTGCAATTCTTAGCCATTGGTAGGTTCTTGTGGCGCCTTTTGAGAGGCTCAGTGTGTTAGACCGATTAGCCACCGAATCACGTGGTGTAAGGGGACACAACGGGGACTAGCGTGCCGGCAAGCACGTGAACCTCGGGATAAATTATTGGTCTTCATCTCTTGATTGTGATTGATTCATCCCGATGTTTGGTTGTCCATTAGAATTATTGATTGGTTGGCTCAATTCATCGTCCCCCGGTGAAATCAATTCTATCCTTCTCTCATATTACTTTTCTAGTTGTTCTTTGCTAGTCTTAGTAGCTTTGTTAGCTTGAGTAGAGTAGCTTGTTTAGTTGTTACACTTGCGGTTTGACTTGTACGGTTGAGTGAATCAAAACTAGAATTGCCAATTGGATAGGTGGCTTGCAAATCCCTCTTAGGCTAGGCAAAACTTGCATCTTGCTAATTGTCATTACTAATCAACTTATCTAGCACATTTTGTAGAAATTTTTATTAGGCTATTCACCCCCCTCTAGCCATCAAGACCTTTCATATTGTAGCCGAGCTTCCACAACATGGCGACGTAGACGCCCTCCAGGTCGCTCCTCTAGCACCAGAAGTGGTCCACCCAGAGTAGCCTGCCCAGGCACAACACACGGTCGGCGTCATACCACAGGAACTCCAGCGCTGCATCTATGAAACAACAGTTCACGGCATGCCCCGCCCACACCACGTCCATGGTCCTGTCCCCTACTAGGAACCACTGCTCTAGCAGCGCATGCAGCAGCACCACCTCGTGCACCATCGTCGCCTCCGAGTATAGGCTGCGGGCAGGTTCAAGGTGTTCGTTAGCACTGTGGCATTGGCGAGCTTCTTGAGCCGCACCGCCAGCGTGCCCTTGACACCACTGATGTCGAGTCTGAACCAAATGGGCCCTGCCTAACTCAGCGAGGCCAGCCGCAGCAGCTGCAGCGCCGTCAGGTCTAAGGGAGCCCGCACACGGAGGATTCGTGCGGGCCACGTTGAAGCCCAGCGATGGCGGTAGGTAGGAGAACAATTTGCACTTCCCTTCCTTGGGCCATCGGACGCCGACATTAGGAAGCGAGGAGAAGGGATCGACGGGCAAGAGTTTTGATGTAGGTGGGGAAGAAGCACCTGCGGCGCGGGAGCGAATGGCATCCACGGAGGAGAAGGGGCTTGGCAAGGGAGAGGAAGTCGTCAAGGCAGGGTGCAAAGGCCATGCAGGACATGTAGCGGCGGAGGAGGTCTAGGTGCGCGGAGCATGCGGAGACAACGGGGGTGAAGCGGGAGCAGAGGACCAGCTCTGTCATGACCCAACGATTGTTCTAACTTAAACTTCTTAAGAAATGCCCCTCGAAGCCCAAGACCCTCACCAAAACCTTCACTGAATTCTGACCCAAGCCTTTGATCCACTTTCTACAGGACAAGGACTCCAAATTCGTTTATCGATTCTCATGATCTGCTTTAATCGGCCTAAGCCAACCAAAATCAATCTTGGTCGACTCTATAGTTGACTCAATGACATTCTCTAAGGTATCACTCAAGAAGCACCTCCCTAACTCTCCAAAGGTTCCTACCAACTCTCTATGTGAAGATCATGGTCCCAACATCAACCCCTTCCTTCAAATCCAAAATCCCAAATTTAGTGTCCTGTCGGACCATCCGGCATCCTGATGGACCGTCCGCTAGAACACTTAGTCATCAGAATCAGTTTTGCTGAGTTGTCTATCTATCCCTTGCCTTGCACCCACCTGTCAGCTTGAAGTGAAGATTCCCATCTAGTGATCCATCCCTCCTCCACTCACCCTCCCATTCATTCACTCACTCACGCATGCTCTCTGTCTATCTCAAGTGGAGGAGCAAGAACAAGTGAGGAGAGAAAGAAGAGAAGAAGACAAAGAAGATCAAGGATGAAACCAAGCTTCAGCTTCTCAAGAAGAAGATCATCTCATCTCCATTCTTGGTTGAGCTCAAGGAATCCCCTTTTCATTCTCCTTGGAATCTCCCCACAAACCCTAACTCTTGATTTCTCCATGCATGGATGGAAGAAGAAGGTTACTAGATGCTCCACCATCTCAAGTGTAAGCTCAAGTCCCTTTCTTGCTCAATCATCTCATGGAATCAAATCTCCTCTCTAATTGAATTTGTATGGGTCATGCAAGAGATTCTTCATTTTGGTCAAATCCCTCTCCCTCACTTGGAAGCAAGGCCTAACCATAATCTTGGTGACCGAAGAACCACCCAAACCTCAGAGTTAAGTTGCCATGCCCAAGTTCATGATTTTTCTTCTTTTTCTCAAAGTTGATTCAATTCATAGTCGCTACTTTTATCTCTTGACTAGGAGCTCAACCTCTAGCTTGCACAACCCTAACGCATCACCTAAGCCCTCCTAGATGTTTTTTTCTCGAACACGCGGAGAGCTGCGTATCATTATATATTAAGAAGAAGGTCCTCCTAGATGGTCACAACACATGCTTGGTAAACATCTTCCACAACCACTTGACCCGGTGGCCCCGTGTGACTGTCAAGTGTCAACCTCATCATTCCATCTCCAGCGAGTCATCTGTCCACTTTATCCAACTGCATCTGTAATTTGTCCATGAAAAATGTTGTTTTTTTTTATCAAACATACTACTTGATATCTCTTGTTTCTAGGAAGGGAGAAAGATGATATCACAAACTATCAAACAAATAATGGATCCATCTTGCTCTAGTAGTAGTATTTTGTCACAAAAAATGTAGTATTTTAGTTACATCCTGATTACTGAATTATTCACCTTTTTTCAAGCCCCTATACATAATAGATCCTGACCCAACATGTGGGGCGTTGCTTCTTCATCTTCTGAACATAACTTCTTTTACACGAAGAAAGCGGCTTCTTTTATCTACAGAATCAAATCCTAAAATTCAGATCATCATAAGCTGCTCTTAACCAGCTATGAATATCAAGCTTTGCCTGACTGCTGGAATCGAGCAAATCAGCGAGCCAAAAATTCCTGTGAAACTATAAGAGATGGCGCAGAAAGGGAGTGCTTCAGGTTCCTTGGCTGACAGTGCTGCTGTTCCCAGTCCTTGAGCACTACACCATTAGCCAAGCAAGGTTACATTCAGTCAGGGCCTAATCATGCTCACAAATGAAGAATGACTGAATGACGCAGATCGACATATATCGAGCAAATTACCTGGCAGCTGTCGCTATTCCTCTGGAGATGGGGTCGTTCAGACCAAGTTTCTCCATAGCTGCTAGCACAAAATTCGCACCGAGGAGCCCGGTAAGGACAACCACGACAGCAGTTACTGAAGAGTTTACTCCTGAACCACAAGAAACCATGAGCCATCAGTGCACCTCAGCAAATTACCGCAAAGACACATAGCTGGAAGATTTAACACTAAGGAATCGAGTCAAGCACTACATGTTCAGGTCAAGTAATCGACCTATGGTTAAATTGCCTGTGAGTACAAGCTAAGGAACTTATCATGACAACCCAAACAAAATTGACAGGAGGATGGACTGCCAAGATTTACCTTCAAAGAAAGATACTATGCTCAAAGCCAGCGCCAGAGTAATACACCTTGGCAACATGGATATGGTCAACGATGGCTCTAGCCCAACCAGGCGCCCTATGATAGCAGTTGAGTACAGAGAGAATGTAGCTCCAATGGCAACTGATGTGAAAATCTCTGGTGCGTGCCTCTTTACAAGCTGAAATCAGGGCTCAGGAGCATGGACAAGTCGACGATCAGATAAAAGGCACTTGCAGCGGAACAGAGCTTAACCGAAACGATGTCACAAGATAACCATGTGTAGTAGTACCTTTCTCTGTTTGAATATCGAGAATGCAAATGATATGATCACAGTCCCAAGGAAACCCATTAGTATGTCACCGGCTCCAGGATTAGAGGCCGCCTTTGTGAGGTAATCACCTGGACAACCACATTTTCTGAGAGCACAGTGATATATATCATGTGTATGTTCTATGTTACTCCAGAGCTAATGCTTTCAAGGCAACTCTTCTGAAACTAAAAAAAATTGTGATATAATTGTAGGACTATATATTAGGGTTTATAGCTTATGAACCTAGCACAGCATCAAATCCAGACCCGGAGAGGTACCCATACGCTGCCGCCGCCAAATCTGCAGAAAGTGCGCAGGAGATGACTGGATGCAACACTTTCTTGACACCAGCTGGTAACCTGAAAACACCCAGATCATCAGACAAAATTGAATAAATTGTTTGCATACTTTGGATCATATTGATCGAGTTTATATAAGCATATTTACCCGGAACCAACCATGTATCCCAGCACATTAGCAGCAAGCAGGAAAGGAAGGCATGTTTTTGCGGTGGTACCAAGTGCCGTGGGATTGAAATATGCAACACCAAATGATGCGACGAATATAGCAGTCCATGACCAGATTTCTGATGTAGAAAATGGCGACGGCTTGCTGACGGGCTCTGTATCTGGAATAAGCTCTGTCCTCACAAGGTTTCTCACAGCTAACACTGTATATCCTGCAACCGTGAGGGTAGCAAACCAGCCACCAACTGAAAAAGCGGGCAAAATCAAAACAGTATAAAAGTAGCCGTTCCAATTTAATGTTTTGAAATGAAAAATGTGATCGAGAATAATACATACAAGTGATTGCAAAAATCTTGAGTGCTGAAGCCGCTGGGATTTCCGTGATGGCGAGCGGAAACACGACGAGCGTCGGGACGTAGAACACGGGTAGCCACCTCTTGATGAACATTGTGGCAGGCTCAAAGAAGTTCATGAACGCCTTGGCGAGAGGAGGCACGAATGTGTCGAAGACGACTAGCACGGAGAAGACACAGAACATGCCGAAGAGGGCGCTTGGGAACTTGATGCCCGCGGCGACGAATGCTTTTTTGAGGAACTTGTCGGCAGCGAGCATAATGCCCAGCGACACAACCAGATGTGCCACCCCAAGAATCTGCATACACGCATCGGGTTCAATTCTAGAAGCTAGATAGGAAAAGATGTGAATTTTAATAAGAGCATTATTATAAGTAATATAAAGGACAAGATGGAAAGAGCGTCTTCTCACCGCGGGCAGCACTCCGGAGGAAGCAGTGGCGTGTCCGGTGCTAGCCGTGGAGTTGGGGACGATCAGGCGGCGGCGAAGGTCGGACGATGATGGTCGGTTAAGCGTGGTGGCGTCATTGTCGGCTGGACCCACGAAGCTAGTGTCGCCGGCGGGGATGCGCTTCAGTGCTGCTGTTGGTCGGAGGACCCGGCGCGGAGAAACGGAGGAGGAAGGGGAGCAGCAAGAAGAACGGGGAGTGAGCAGTCTGCATCGGCGGCGTCGAGGAGGAAGCGCACAGGAGCGGGCGGCCGACGTGGCGCGGGGAAGGGAGGAGAGTGGGTCGTGGCGGCAGCCTAAATTAGTAATCCCGACCATGGCGGTCGCGGCCATGGAGTGGAGTTCGTGGGGTGCAGAGGAGGAAGAAGCGGCAGAGTTTGGGCTTCCTCTTGCCGACTGATGTGTCGCTCCTCCCTCATCCTGAGCAGACGGAGGAGGCTGGGCAAGGTGATGACGGAGACTCCATTTGTCGGGATGTAATGCGAGCTACTGAACGAGAGCGAGCGATGGAAGTGTGGCTGCAAATTATCGGCATGGCAGCGAGCGAGGATGGGGTTGGGAACTTGGGATTGAGAACGTTGGGCTACGAGTGATCGATCACTTGAATCTCTCATCCTCTTCTTGGAACGAAAGCGACCGCCGGGGTCGGGTTTGTGGCTGTCCACGACCCGGGGCGGAAAGCCGGAAACGGACAGAACCACAGCGGCCAGCTGCGCGTGCTCGTCGTCGTCCTCCTGCTCCGCGCTCGAACTTCGTGGACGTCGCCGGCTGCCATGCGTGGACGGCGACATCGGCCGTGCTACCCAGGGCCCTGCATCACCCTAGGCTCCACGGAGTCGCCCGCCGCCGCCGGGGAAGATGAACTCCTCGTCCCCCTCCGCGCCCACCACCCTGAGCTCCCAGCCGACGGACACCCGCCGGCACGTCGCCTGAACAAGGAGCGGGTTGTCGTTGGATATTCGGCAGAGGCAGGTCACGACCATTTGTTGTGGGTTCTTGCGGGACGTTGCGGCGGCCTTGCGCTCTCGTCCAATGGGCTTCGCGGAACAGCTCACAGTCACATGATGCCGCAAACAAGTTGCAGCAGAAGCTTTTTCCACTAAAAAAAAGGTAAATCTATACTTCACCCGTGTGATTTTTGGGCTCCGCTCACTCGATACGCGCGGCCATCCAATGTCACTCTTAACGGAGGCGATCTCATGCGTGAGACCATATGCAAGCTGTCAGATTACATGCATGCAGTCAGGTGCATGTGAAACGTGGATCCATAGGATGTGTACGGTCAGGTTTGCTGCGGTCCCGTCACATCACCTACCCTGACAGCGCTATTCTACACCCTAGAGGTAGAATATTATTCTACACCATAAGGCAAAACTGACCTAAAAAAATACTGAGTACTACTGAAACATGTTCAGTATCAGTCAGTACTACGCACAACACCACGAAATACTGAATAATACTGAAACGCGACTACTGAACATTACTGAATTTTGTTCAGTATAACAGCTCGGTGTAGAATAGTATTCTACATCTAGGGTGTAGAATAGCGCGTTTTTTTGGCTTATAAGCCCTGTTCGGCAGAATATATATATGCCCTGTTTGGCAGACTGTTTTTTTGGCTTATAAGCCGGCTGTGGCTGATTTGCTGTGAGAGAAAAACACTGTTCCACGGCTGATAAGCCGTGCTGATAAGCTCAGCCGAACAGGGGATATATATATATATTACCCTACAATTGGCTATAAAATAACTTATTCTGTAGTCACTTTGAGTTACGATAATTGCTATGCTAATTTACGAGATTATAGTAACTCCTTACTATATGATTTACTATAACATTATGGTAAATATCTCCATGTACTATAGTAATTCAACTATTGTAAATATATACTGACATTGTCGTAAATTAGTATATAAAATTATCGTAAATAGAGGTGGCTACAAAATAACTTATTTTGTAGCCAGCTATAGAGTATATAATTTTATATACTAATTTACGAAAATGTCAGTATATATTTACGATAGTTGAATTACTATAGCACATGGAGATATTTTCCATAATGTTATAGTAAATCACATAGTAAGGAGTTACTGTAATCTCATAAATTAGCATAGCAATTATCGTAACTCAAAGTGACTACAGAATAAGTTATTTTATAGCCAGCTGTAGGGTAATATATATATATATATATATATATATATATATATATATATATATATATATAGAGAGAGAGAGAGAGAGAGAGAGAGAGAGAGAGATTGATTTAGTAGAAATAGATTACATCTCATTAAACCATATTTTATAACTTCTGTTTGGACGTAAGTTCTATACTAAATTGATGTAAATTGACTATTCATAAATAACAATGGTTAGAATTATTTGAACAGTTATTTGTTTAAATAGGTAATCTTCTAATTTGCCTTACATAGAACTAATATGTTAATTTTAAATTTGACATTTGTGTTTTTTCTGTTCAAATATGCAATCTTCTAATTTTTCTTCCATAGAAATGATTTCTTAATTTTAGATTTGAAATTTATGTTTTTTCTGTTCAAATATGCAATCTTTTAATTTTCCTTCTATAGAAATGATTTGTTAATTTTAGATTTGAAATTTGTGTTTTTCTATTCAAATTGGTAATCTTCTAATTTTCCTTCCATAGAAAAGATTTGTAAATTTTAGATTTGAAATTTGTATTTTTGTTTTTTCTGGTCCCTTAAATCTGCATCTTCTAGTTTTTATAAGTCGGGTGAGAGTTCTCTTAATTTCACTCGATTCATGTTGCTTTGCAAATTTGGGTGATTTTTTGTCTTGGCTCACACGGGTGAAAGTTTGCCATAATTCACCTGACATATGAGTAGACAGACAAAAATAAAAAGTTGCAGCTAGTCCACTTTTTTTTGATCGGACAGCTAGTCCACATCTACCACAAAAGAATGATTTTGCACGACGGATAGCTAACCGCGCTGCGTCGCCGGCCGCCGTCACCGGCCTCCGGCGGTTCTGCCCCCTCCGATTAGGTTGCCCCACTCCGGCGGTCCCCTTGCCCGTTGCGGTTGCAGGCCCTGGGCTATAGGCCCTCTCAGATGAAGCCAGCCCAGTAGCGCTCGGCCTTGTGGGCTTATGCGCTGTTTGCTACACCAAAGTTTCACCGATTCAATCAATCTAAAAAAACACCAATTCACGGTTTTGCTTTGACCAACATCCATTTTTGTTGTTCCATGGGACATGCAAAGCCACGAAAACCATCCATGGTATTGGAGATTTTGAAGGTGGTTTGGTTTGATCGTGGAATGTGAGAAAGCTACTAAGTTGCGGGAAAGATGTAAGTATATAATTTGATTGGAACAACATTGAAATTATGGGTCTGAAGAAAATGTCCGCAACACCCAAAAAGCTAGAGGCTATTTGTTTGTTAACTAATCTTAAACATTAAGGTATACATGGAAATTATATTTTTTGGAAAAAACCTTAATTTTTAATATATTGCATTCGTATTCATATAAACAGAAAGTGAGATTAGTATAGAATACACCGTTCGTATAATGATGTCTTTCGTCAACATAACTATCGCTCTCTCACTAATCAAAGCATCAACTATCCTATTATGAATGATATTTGTGGTATCCTTAGAGAAACTCCAAGAGATTCTCTAGATCTTTCCTAATTGCTATGAATAGAGATTTTGATAAAAAATACCCTATAACAATTTCTTTATTTGGTTATTCAAATATAGCCATATTGTATTTTAGAATTCTCGCTAGCCAAAGAAAGAAAACGAGAATGACTCTCTAGAGTACACACGAGCAAAAAGATATAGAAAACAATATTTATGCAAATGACTCTCAAGTGATGATTTAGAGAGTGAAATTTAAAAAGACTCTCGTAGATACTGTTACTGTTCACTTTAGGACCTTTATCTCCTGTCTTTGTGTCACTGCATATGGCACTTCTAGTAGGTACTCTTATGTGCATTAGATCTATTAAACTCCTTATCATGTGGAAGAGTGGCTCGGGATAGGGAAGAAAAGAAACACAACAATACGACTTGACGATGAGTTGATGACAACATTGGTAGTCTTCGTGAAAAATTAGACTCCACTGCTGTGGAGGCAGGATCTGACCTGCTATGGAGAATACATTGTGTAAGAAGGCAGCAGCATTCGTGAAAGCTGCTTTAGAATATATACCCATTTGTTAGTGGTCATCTTTTTGACAGCATAAGCAGGTTGCAGAAGTTAAACCAAACGAACTATCGAGTCATACTTGTGCTGCTTGCTTCGATCACTTTTTGAAATTTGTACTAGAGTTTATAGAGCCTCAATTCATATGAGCTGATATTTTAAATTTGGTGGTTGTACCTCTTTTCAGCCGTGACCCAAAAAAATGTTCAAGATTGACAAATCTAAATGGTCAAGATATCGGTCTATGGTTAACGAGGAAATTTTATTGTTTGGGAGTTTACAAATTTCGAGCATATGGAGATCGTGTTTTGTAAGGTCCTCCTGACCAGGTCCACCGGTCACTTAAATCGTAAACATTGGATTGAAACACATCTAAGTGAGAGATCTTGGATGGGTAGGATATTTTTAGGTGATAGGTATTTTCCAATTCATTCTCTCTTTTACAGTATAGATAAATATAGATATATAAATTTTTTGCCTAAAAATTTAGTTATTCAACTACATTTGAATATTGGTGGGCCCACCCCTGAATCTGGGGGTAGATTGCTACTGCAGTGAGCTGGGACGCTGGTGTTGACCACTTGTTACCTACACGACACTAGCGGTGGCCCATGTGGCTGCAAGTGTCAACTTCATCTTTCCATCTCCGGCGGGCGATCCGTCTACTAGCAAATGTGCTTGCTCCACAACTAGATCTGGATTAATTTTTATCCAACTGCATACCGTAATTTGTCTCAAAACAAATGTCGAATTTATCAAACATACTACTTTATATCTCTTGTTTCTAGGAAGGGAGAAAGATGATATCACAAACTATCAAACAAAAAATGGATCATCTTGCTCTAGTAGTAGTATTTTGACACAAAAAAATGTAGTATTTATACATCCTGATTACGAAATTATTCACGTTTTTTCAAGCCTCTATACATAATAGATCCTAACCCAAAATGTGGGGGCGTTGCTTCCCCATCTTCTGAACATGACTATACACAGGAAACGGCTTCTTTTATCTAAAGAATCAAATTCTCAAATTCAGATCATCATGAGCTGCTCTTAACCAGCTATGAATAGCAAGCTTTGCCTCACTGCTGGAACCGAGCAAATCAGCGAGCCAAAAATTCCCGTGAAACCATAAGCAATGGCGCAGAAAGGGAGTGCTTCAGGTTCCTTGGCTGACAGTGCTGCTGTCCCCAGTCCATGAGCACTACACCATCAACCAAGCAAGATTACTTTCATACAGGCATAATCGTGCTCATTAATGAAGAATTACCAAATCACGCAGAACGACATTATATCCAGCAAATTACCTGGAAGCTGTCCCTATTCCTCTGGCGATGGGGTCGTTCAGACCAAGTTTATCCATAGCTGCTTGCACAAAATTCGCTCCAATGAGCCCGGTAAGGACAACCACGACAGCAGTTAGTGTAGAGTTTACACCTGAACCACAAGAAACCATGAACCATCAGTGCCCCTCAGTAAAATTACTGCAAAGACACATAGCGGGAAGATTTAACACTAAGGATTAAGTCAATCACTACATGTTTAGGTCAAGTAATTGACCTATGGTTGACTTGCCTGTGAATACAAGCTAGGGATGTCATGATAACCCACTCTCCTCATCTCTACTATAGGAACACAATCAAATTCACAGGAGGATGGTCTGCCAAGATTTACCTACAAAGAAAGATACTATGCTCAAAGACAGCGCCACAGTTATACACCTTGGCAATATGGATATGGTTAATGATGGCTCTAGCCCAATCAGGCGCCCTATGACAGCAGTTGAGTACAGAGAGAATGTCGATGCAATGGCAATTGATGTGAAAATCTCTGCTGCGTGCCTCTTTACAAGCTGAAATTAGGGCTAAGGAGCATGGACAGGTTGATGATCAGATAAAAGGCACTTGCAGCGGAACAGGGCTTAATTGATATGATGTCACAAGATAACCATGTAGAGTAGTACCTTTCTCTGTTTGAACATTGAGAATGCAAATGATATGATCACAGACCCAAGGAAACCCATTAGTACATCACCGGCTCCAGGATTAGAGGGCGCCTTTGTGAAGTAATCACCTGGACAACCACTTTTTCTGAGAGCACAGTGATATCATGTGTATGTTCTATGTTACTGCAGCGCTAATGCTTTGAAGGCAACTCTTCTGAAACTAAAAAAAAAATTGTGATATAATTGTAGGACTATATATTAGGGTTTATAGCTTATGAACCTAGCACAGCATCAAGTCCTGACCCGGAGAGGTACCCATACGCTACTGCCGCCAAATCTGCAGAAAGTGCGCAGGAGATGATTGGATGTAACACTTTCTTGACACCAGCTGGTAACCTGAAAATACCCAGATCGTCAGACAAAATTGAATAAACTGTTTGCATACTTTGGATCCTATTGATCGAGTTTATATAAGGATATTACGCAGAACCAACCATGTATCCCAGCACATTAGCAGCAAGCAGGAGAGGAAGGCATGTTCTTGCTGTGGTACCAAGTGCCGTGGGATTGAAATATGCAACACCAAATGATGCGACGAATATAGCAGCCCATGCCCAGATTTCCAACGTAGAAAATGGTGATGGCTTGCTCATGGGCTCTGCGTCTGTAATAAGCTCTGTCTTCACAAGTTTTCTCACAGCTAATACTGTATATCCTGCAACTGCGAGGGTAGCAAACCAGCCACCAACTGAAAAAGCGGGCAAAATCAAAACAGTATAAAAGTAGCTGTTCCAATTTAATGTTTTGAAATGAAAAATGGGACTGCAAGGAAAAACTAAGGGAGTGTTTGGCAGGGCGAATATAGCAGCCCATGCCCAGATTTCCAACGTAGAAAATAGTGATGGCTTGCTCATGGGCTCTGCGTCTGTAATAAGCTCTGTCTTCACAAGTTTTCTCACAGCTAATACTGTATATCCTGCAACTGCGAGGGTAGCAAACCAGCCACCAACTGAAAAAGCGGGCAAAATCAAAACAGTATAAAAGTAGCTGTTTCAATTTAATGTTTTGAAATGAAAAATGGGACTGCAAGGAAAAACTAAGGGGGTGTTTGGCAGGGCTCCTCCTGAGGCTCCTGTGTTTTTTCACTTAAAAAAACGGCTCCTCCGGAGGAGCCGGAGCAGGAGCCCGGACCAAATGGAATCTAATTCCTTCTATAGCATTTGTTTCATGTGCAATCATATCTCATAAGTAGCTAAACATAACACAAGATCCTGACAGCATATATATAGCAATGAAAAGGATTGGTAAGGTACCTCACAATTTTCAAAATTTTGTTTACTGGGGCTGCAGGTTGCTAAACTGGAGCCTGGAATCATACAGTACTGCAACATGACATGCAGTGCAGGGAATGCTTACTGGTACTGTGCTGCAATATCTAAGAGCAGGGTGCATCTTTTGGGTTGTAGTTCTGCAAGTCTACATAATGAGGAGAAGCTCATCTACCTTTTGCAAATGAACTGGTTCGTTTCGGAAGTGTGAGTCATAGCGTCACAATTAAAGTTTAAGTCGTTCCATCATGTTATTAGATAGTAGATAGAAACAAATCAAACTCGCTGTAAAGAGAAACAATGACAGAAAAAAATGTGATCGAGAATAATACATACAAGTGATTGCAAAAATCTTGAGTCCTGAAGCCGCTGGGACATCCTGGCGGCGAACGGCAGCACGACTAGTGTCGGGACGTAGAACAAGGGTAGCCACCTCTGGATGAATAGTGTGGCAGGCGCAAAGAAGTCCATCAACGCCTTGGCGAGAGCAGGCACCAATCTGTCGAAGACGACTAGCACGGAGAAGACACAGAACATGCCGAAGAGGGCGCTTGGGAACTTGATGGACGCGGCGACGAATGCCTGTTTGAGGAATTTGTCGGTGGCGAACACAATGCCCAGCGACACAAGCAGATGCGTCACCCCAAGAATCTGCATACACGCAGCGGGTTCAATTCTAGAAGAGAGGAAAAGATATGAGTTTTAATAAGTGTGTGTGTGTAGGAAAAGATGAAAAGAAGCGTCTTCTCACGGCGTGCAGCAGTCCTGAGGAAGCACTGGCGTCTCCGGTGCCAGCAGTGGAGTTGGCGACGATCAGGCTGCAGCGAAGGTCGGACGATGCCGATCGCTGAAGCGTGGTGACGCCATTGTTGGCTGGACCCATGAAGCTGGTGTTGCTGCCAGGGATCCGCTTCAATGCTGCTGTTGGGCGGACCCGGACCCGGCGCAGAGAGACGGGGGAGGAAGGGGAGCAGCAAGAAGAATGGGGAGTGAGCAGTCTGCATCGGCCGCATCGAGGAGGAAGCGTACGGGAGCGGGCAACCGACGTGGTGCAGGGAAGGGAGGAGAGCGGGTCGTGGTGGCAACGTAAAGTGGTAATCCTAATCATGGCAGTCGCGGCCATGGAGTCGGGAATCGTTGTTCGCGGAGGGCAGAGGAAGAGGCGCCAGAGTTTGGGCTTCCCTCTTGCTGACTGATGTCCGGCTCCTCCTCGTCCGGAGCAGACGCAGAGGCTAGGCAAGGTGGCGACGGAGATTCCATTCGTCGGGATGGGAGCTACTGAACGAGCGAGCGATGGAATTGTGGCTAGAAATTATCGGCATGGCAGGGAGCGAGCGAGGATGGGGTTGGGATTGAGATCGTTGGGTTGCGACTTGCGAGACCCAAACTCACCTGATCTCGTCCTCTTCTTCGAACGAAAGCGACGGCAGGAGCGGAGTACCAAGCAAGCGGCTACTGGGATAGCTAACCGCCGCGACGCCGGCCGTCATCACCGGCTTCCGGTGGTTCCGCCACCTCCGACTAGGCTGCCCCACCACCCGTCCGGCCGTTCCCCTTACCTGTTGTGGTTGCAGACCCTGGGCCACAAGCCTTCTAAATGAAGCCAGGCCCAGTAGCGCTCTGCCCTGCGGGCCGGGCCACTCGCATAAAGCTATAAGTCGTTAGTTACAAACAAGTTCATCGAATCAATCCTCAAAAAACAAAACAAAACAAAACAAAACAAAACACCGATTCAAGGTTTTATAGGGACGAAGGGTCTTAATAGGGAACTGCTGAAGATGTTGTTAGCCCACTTCACTTTCTGAAATTTGTGAGTTTTCAAGGGACGAAAGGTCTTAGTAGGAAACTCCTTAAGATGTTGCTAGCCCGCTTCACTTTCTGAGAATTGTGAGTTGATAGAGCTCCAACTCATATTTGCTGATATTTTAAAGTCGGTAGCTGTACCTCTTTTCCAGCCGTGCCCAAGAAAAAAAAAAGTTCGAGATAGAAATCCTAGATGCTCAGGATATTGGTGTATGGTTCGAGACGAAATTTTATTTTATGATGATGATGATAGTTTACTAATTCATCTTTTAGCCACCAAATTTGGATGTTATATTGGTGTTTCTCAAATGATCGTGTAGGTGCTTGGCTTTACACTTGGAATGCAGTCATGCTTGACATACAATATCGTTACACATTCAAATGATGTTCATGATTTATATGATATCATACATTCGTATATATACAGATTATTAAGGTACCAAGTCTAGAATTTCATCAAACTATTGTGCCTTTACCATAGTATTATGGATGGAATATGATATATAGCCACGAAAGAACATCAATCTCGATAAGAAAAGGTTAATCTAACCCGATAGATACAAAGAAACACGCCCACGACGATGCCCAAAACACCAAACGCCTCTCCTATAGACATTTGTATACGGGAAGACTTCACATGCACCACAAAACTAAAACGCCTCAGCAACTGCGTCGCACTCTTACAAGTATCGCATGCCATTTGATCACACCAAAACCACCTCTGGAGGATGATCTGATAAGCATCCGTGCGTTTCACTGACAGCATCACCTGTTTTAGGCTGTCACCGGTTCCTGCACAAGACCAGCGCTTATTCCTTTGCTCAACTGTCTCCCCAGCTTCTCTTGTATCCGATCCTTGATGGCAGTTTCCTGAAAACAGTAATTACAAGGCATCAGATTGAGCTTGAATATTATGGACATTGACTTTTGATAATCGTCTGACACTTATCTAACTAGTTTAAAATTACATTTACCAACACTTCACAATATTACATTCTTATAAAAAAATATACCATGTTGTGGCAGTGTTGCTCAAACTTCTCCAGGAAACCAGCAACCCAGCGATCGGCGTTAGCAAGCCATTCTTCATGATTCAAACCAGCAGTCTTCGCCACTGTTTGCAACTGGGAGATATATTCCATACAAAGCTAGATATCAGTAAAACTGATTACTTTAGTCTTCCATGCAATGGGAAGTAGTATGTCTAGTTCCTCGACAAGTACTGACCAAATGATGAATCTCAAATCAACAGTTACCTTTTCCTGATGCGCCTTCACAGTCTCCCGTAGTTTATTGATCTTCATATTAACTTGCAATTGTTTCTCCTAATCAAAATAATAAGAGGAAGATATGTTATTCCACAAAAACTAATTATATCCCTTCAGTATATGCCATCAGGGAAGTGTCCAACCTTGACATAGCTCACACCAAGATCCTTCCTGGAGTAGCCCCGTGCTAAATTCCTCATGACATACTGATTATAGTCCTTCAAGATCCTCATTATGAGATCTGAAGTAGAAACCCCATCTGTCCTTTTTGTTTCCTTGAATTTTCCAATCTTTTTAACCTAACATATAGCCAAACAATACTTTCAGCGCGGAAAGCATACAGAAGATGTATTTGACCATAGCTATATGAAAGAAGACTTACAAATTCATAGACATCATTTGCTGCTCCGCTAGTATCAGCATAACTGCAGTTACGAAGAAAGATATTGTAGTTAGTTGACCAGACTAGGAAGAAAAGGTAAAATCTGAAATAGGTGTTGGGCAGGTCACACGTACGGCAGCGCATCATGAGCAACATAGTCAATCTGATGCTTATCAATAAACTCCTGTGTGAGAACCCACGGTGCATCAGGAATGACCTCATCGACCCACCTAAAGCAGAAGTCAGCAGACAAATACATGAGCGGCTATATTTAATTTAATAAATAAAAAACATGAATGTTTAAAATCAGCACTTCGGGTGGGATTTTCGTTTTTGTTATTATGGCCAATACAAACCCCTCTTTTTTAAGGTCAAATGTTTTTTTCATGGTAACATAAAGTGGGTTTTCATTTTTGTTATGGCCAATACAAACCCCTCTTTTTTAAGGCCAAATGTTTTTTTAATGGTAACATATAAGTCATTACAGAAGACTAAACAAACTCTAAACAACGCAAAAAAGCATGAGCAGAACTAGCATATGCAGATACTCTGGCAGTCCAGTCTGCTGAATAGAGGCTGAAATAACTAAATAGCGAAGGTATATGTTAGCATGAAAAAGAATCGAGTAGCTCCAGCTGAGAGCATAATTTGCTCAACCTCCATTCACAGCACGTAATTATACAGTATCCTCAATTTAGAGGATATATGAAAAGAATGAGAAACCTAGGCTGCAACAGGAGAGGTCTGCTCTGAGTCGTGAAGCAAAATGCCTCAGGCACAAAAAGGGAAAATACAACTAGACTTGGTGTGCTATATTAGATCTTGGCATACGGATAGTATAACAGGATGCATCTTGCTACAATTTTGGCAGCTAAGCAGGCACGATTTGATGAATACAGAACCCTCACAAATGCATGCGTGCGCACACAACATCACACGACACAACACAAAGAATGCTCACAAATGCACGCGCGCGCACACAACATCACACGACACAACACAGGGAGATACCTACTGACAAATTGGGCATGCTAGGTAGAAATGACCTGGTTGCAGAGAACATGTTAATACTCCTACTAGACTGTCCATCGTAATAATGAATGACAAGGGAGGAAACGAGAAATGGCTTGTTTTTCTGAATCTGAATTAGTAGCTAGGACAGTAATTGTAAAAGGGTGTAGTGTAGTGTATGTATTTACTAACTTGCAGTGTCGCAGGGACTCGTATCGCTCTTCCTGGGTCATGACGGTCTTGCCCTTGTAGCGGTTGGTTAGCTCGTCGTTGCAGCATCCGACGAGGAGATAGGTGTTGGGGAACCTGCGAGGTGTCGCAAAACAACACGCCAGGATTAGCACTGGAATACATGCAGGCGGGCGTTACCGAAATTAAGCAAAACGCGTAGGAGTGGATGGCACGCATAGAATCAGTGCATCCAGATCCAGCCAGGTGAGGTGACGGAGGTGGTTGAGATGTCAACTCCGGCTGGGCGGCGTGGGTTTGACGGGCACGCGCATGGCGAGCAGGAGGAGCAACAAGCGAGAAAGGGAGCGGCGGCAAGCGCGCCGCCGCGGCGGCGTCCAGATCTAATCTAATCTGATCTGAGTCCGAGGCATCGGTATGGATGGATGGATCTACTACTACTCCGCAGATATCGATCGCTGTGTCATTGGGGGCGATCGATCTGGCGATGAAGACAGGGAGGCGGAGGAGAAGAGAAGGGTAGACCGTACAGCATCTTGGCCTGCTCGAGGGCGCGGGCGTGGCCGAAGTGGAAGAGATCGAAGATGCCGTCGGCGTAGACGCGCACGGGGCGGTCGTCCTCGGCCTTCCTCTTGGTGGTGGCGGTGCCGCCGGTGAGGCCCGCGGAGGCCGGCTTGGCGCCCTGCCGCTTCTTGGCATTGGAGACGCGCGCCATCTCTCTCTCTCGCTGCTTGGCGACGGACGGTGACGAGTTCCGGAGGCCAAGGGGGTGGTCCGAGTCCAACTGCTCGTGCTCGGTTCGGCTCCCCTTCCCCTTCCCCTTCGCAGCGCGGCAGGGAAGGGAGGACGATGCCGCGTGCAGGCGCGCCAATAAAAAGGCGCGGATCGCTGCGGACTCGATCCGTCCACATCCAGGTGGGGCCGGCCGTGGGGTAGAGAGAGTCAGAGAGAGGCGGAACTGCGGGAGCCTCTCGTCGTGTCGTATCTAGCCATCCCAGCAGCCCAGTGGTACGCGTATATGGTTTCGGTGCCCGCCGTATCTGGTTGAGGCTGACCTGACCGCCGAGTCCACACGTACTACTACTGTCCTAGCTAGTCCGGCCCGGCGGGGCAACCGTACCGATCACTACCACTTCCGCCCGACCCCAACCAAAACGGTGTGAGCGCACGCCCGGAGCACAAGGCGGCGCAAGGCGTGTGTCAATCGCCAGGCATCGTCTGGTTCGCGAATTTTTTTAAATGGTACTGTAGTATTTTCATTATTATTTGACAATTAGTGTCCGATCTAATTAGGCTTAAAAGATTTGTCTCGTGAATTTCGTCTAAACTGTATAATTAGTTTTATTTTTTATTTATATTTAATGTTTTATGTATGCGTTTAAAGATTTGATGTGATAGAAAATCTTAAAAAAATTACAAAATTTTAGAAACTAAACACGTCAAGCCCAGGCTGGCATCCCGATCCCGCTGAAGCACAAGGCGGATGCCGACACGTAGTACACACGCCCGAGAGCACGTAGCTGCCAGGCTGGGCTGCCTGCTACTGTCGCGTGGCAGCGTCGCACGACCTAACGTGTCTCCTGGGCTCCACCAACGGCACGTCAGCACGTGCACCGCGGAAGAAGAGCACTACTGTGCGTAACATGATCCCACCTCAATTATAGATTCTGCTAACCCCCCCCCCCCCCCTCAATTATTGACCTGCTTGAACTAACCACCAGTGCTTAAGAGCTCTTCCTCTAAGCTTCAGACCTTTAAAGTTTTTAGAACATTTTACCTCGGTTATATGAAGTTAAAGTCGTAATGTGAGGTGGGCTAAAGTTTAGAGTAAACTTTACACTAATCTTTTACAAAATTTAGCTCTAAAATTTAGACAAATAGATCCAAATAGGCTCTAAATAAACCGGAAAAATTCGAAATTTATGCAGTATCACCTTTTCAAATCTGAATGCCATATATGTGAATAAAGAAAGAAGGAAATAAGGGTGACAGGAAATAAAAACGCGTTGGTCGGTGTTAGGTAGAGATGGCAGCGGATCGGGTTCGGGTCGGATACCCGCGGGTTTCGGGTCCTGCGGTTTCGGGTTTGGGTATGGTTTTTCACCCACGGTTTTCGGTTTCGGTTTCGGGTTTGGTATCGGGTTCGGTTTCGGGTTTGGTTTTTCACCCGTGGATATCCAATGGATATCCGAAATAAATCATTTAGAATTAAAACTCATGTTTTATAATATGCTAATAATAACTTGTTTACTTAGATTATTAAATCTATTCAAAATTGACTCATAAAAATATTTATTATTTATTGCCTCTTATTTATATATGTGAATATGCGTATATTTATCTGCGGGTTTCGGGTATCCATTCGGGTTTCGGGTATCCGTTCGGGTTTCGGGTATCCGCGGGTTTGGTTTTGGTGATGGATTTCCACCCGAATCGGTTTTCGGTTCGGGTTCGGGTTTCGATTTCGGGTTTCGGTTTTGGGTGCACGGAGACTCCACCCGATCCGAACCCGACCCGTTGCCATCCTTAGTGTTAGGTGAGCTGCCTTCTCCTCCTGCTGCTCATTCCTTCCCCGCGGGCAGGTCGGCTGGTTGATTTGTCTTACTAATGGGCTAGTGCGTGCTCAGCATCCTGCCCGCCAAATAAAATTACGACTCATACAAAGACAGGGGTCGTCAGCAGATCAGGTAGCGAAGCCAGCGACCAACCAACACCTGCCGCCTCTGTCCTCCCGGCTTCCTTCCAGTTCCAGTTCCAGCGGCAGCACGGCACATTCCCGATCATCGACCGCATATTCCTTCAGGTTTTCACTGCCTTTTGCATTTCATTGCTTGCATCACGTGTCTTCTCTCTAGATAAGCTACAGTAGCTTCCACGCTACTACCTCGAGAATATCATGCGTGTCTTGCACCAACGAATTAACCCAAGAAACATTCCATTCCTCGTAGACGACGTATGCGCAAGGAATATTTTATTTTGAAGGCAATGTATACAGTTACTCAGTTAGGATTTAACCAATGTAGGCTGTGTTTAGATCCAAATTTTGGAGTGCCAAAATACACTGTAGCATTTCGTTTGTATTTGATAATAATTGTCCAACCATTGACTAATTAGGCTCAAAACATTCGTCTCGCAAAGTACAACCAAACTGTACAATTAGTTTTTGATTTTATCCACATTTAGTACTCCATGCATGTATCGCAAGTTTGATGTGACAGGAAATCTTTTTTTACATAGTGCACTTTTCAAGTGATCTAAACACAGCCGTAGTTCTCCTGAAATGTCAAAGATAAAGCCATATATAGGACCAACATAGCGTGAAACCGTTTTTTGAAATATGAACTGTAATATTTTTGAACGAAATATGAAATGTAATTTGGCTACCTTCTTTTCAGATTGCAGGAAAATTTGACCTCTGCTTGGTATTCTTGAACGGAAGGAACAAAGAGAAAAGAAGATAAAACATCTTCCTCACACTTGCAATTTAGCTTAACAAGCAAACTAACCCAAATAAAAGGTCATTGTTCATCTACATGGGTGCCCTAAGCCCCCTAACCGTGATCCAGAAGACCTATTCAGGCCACGGCAGCTTAAAATAAAGCTGGAAATCGCGCGCAGCCTGACCGAGATCCTGCTTGGCTGGCCTGCAGCTACAGGCCCTGTTCTGCTGGTCAGGTTTCGGCTGGTTTCAGCTTGTTTCAGCTTATTCCCTCTCACAGAATACTATTCAACCAGCCGAAATCAGCCGGCTTTTCCACCAGCCGAACCAGCCCACAGTCTCGAATGGCGCATGGAATTGGACTCGGAATAACTTGTTGGACCAACAACGGCGCTAGCGGCAAGAGAGTCCTTGAGAAGCCTCCTGAGAACCTTTCCAGCCGGCGACTTGGGGATCGACTCCACGAACACCACCTTCCGCACCTTCTTATACGGGGACACCTGCACCATCACGAACTTGAGTAGAAAAAAAAAAGAGACAAAATTCCACAAACTCTACTCCTACTTCGTGCCAGTGATTCCAATCCCATCAGTCCAGTTATCGGGATGTATCTGACTGAGAATGTGACACAATCAACTACAGCCTACAGGTTTACTACATTACAGTATATCAAATTCATTCACGGTGACCTTACTTGACAAAGTCAGGAACAAACAGATTATTTGACGCTAGCTTAGCTTTCCTCTGCAAGACTGCAACTCTCTCTCTCTCTCTCTCTGAAAAGGTCTCAAGGTTTTCTTTTTCTCGTCCACACTGAATTTTGCGCAGCCAGAGTATCATTGTTATTCTTGAAGGAAACGATCGAGAACAATGGGAGGAGTGCATGCCAGCCTGATGTGTTAGCACTAGGTGACGTGTAAATTGCACAATTCTTTGGAATATAAGAAAGCTACCCCAGGATCGATTCTTTCAGGGAAAAGACGATGTGGGGTGGCAATGTCAAATCATCTGACCTCACTCGCGGTACCAGTTAGTTATACATTGCCATCCCTACAGATGGTGCTGGTACCCTGAGAGTGGAGAGCGCAGCGCATGCATGATGCATGCCCATGGCAGTATCTAGAAAGAGCAGAGACAGCACTGGTGCACAGGTGGGGAGCATGCACAGCAACCACAACTTGGGCCGTGTTTAGTACGACCCATTTGGTGGCGGCCGAATTACTGTGCAACACTGTAGCGTAGGCCCGAGCCAAAGGGCGTGCGAGCGGTGCGTACGAACAGGGTCTACAATTTCAAGGGCCCTCAAATACTCTATCAGCTACCAGCCATTAGTACTGTAGTTTTTTTTTATAAGGCGCACGTAAAACTAATACTACTAGTGACTAGTATCAGCTACGCCTAGCAGGGGCAGATACTTACATACTCCATATGAGTCAGTACAAACCAGGACATGTACGCGTAGAGCTGGTGACTACTTTACCTCCCCACCCCCTAAAAAAATGAAATTTTAGTTGCATTCTTGATTAAAAGTGTATATCTAATGTTTAATTGAATATATAGATAAAAATATTAATGCTCATGATATCAAACAAGCATATTATGAAAAATAGAAAAATCTAGAATTCCACTACCTTTATCCACAAATAAATGTAATTCTCGCATTTCGAGAAGTCAAACGATTTTAACTTTAACTAAAATTATATAAAAATATACTTATACACATAAAACAAAATAAGTACCATTAAATTAGTTATAAAATATATTTTCATAATAAATTTAGTTGGAGACATAAATACTAATATTATTTATTATAAACTTGGTCAAAGTTAAACTAGTTTGACCGATACGCTTACCACAATTGCATTTTTTTATGACGGAGGGAGTATTTATCAAGAGATAAGGCCTCATTTTATAATTTGGTACAGGGCCCTAAATTTTGCCGGCTCGGCTCTGCTGTAGCGCACTGTAGCATTTTGTTTGTATTTGGTAATAATTGTCCAAACATTGACTAATTAGGCTCAAAAGATTCGTCTCGCAAAGTACAAATAAACTGTACAATTAGTTTTTGATTTCATCTACATTTAGTACTCCATGCATGTGCCAGCATTTTGATGTGATGGAGAATCTTCTTTTTGCAGTGGAATTTGGGAGAAAATTTAGTATCTAAACAAGGCCTTGCCTCATTTTAGTTACTAGTCCTTTTTGGGTGAAAGCAACACGTATCTGTATGTACTTAGATTTATTACACTGCTTGCCCTCCTGCCTAAGAAAAATGATGCCCTGAGGGTCACAGAATACAGACCAATTAGCCTCATCCACAGCATCGCAAAGATCTTCTCCAAGCTTTTAGCTAACAGACTAGCGCCTAAGCTAAACTCTATGGTCTCCAAATGCCAAAGTGCGTTCATCAAAAAGCAGAGCATACATGACAACTTCCTTTATGTGCAAAACACGGTCAGAAAATTGCATAAGCTGAAACTGTCGGCCCTCTTCCTGAAGCTAGATATCCACAAAGCATTTGACACGGTGAACTGGAGCTACCTTCTAGAGGTCATGCAGGCACTGGGCTTTGGACGTAGGTGGCGAGAGTGGATATCTATCTTGTTTCGCACGGCCACTTCGTTAGCTGTACTCAATGGACAGCCCGGCCCAATTTTTGGCATGGCAGAGGAGTCCGCCAAGGTGACCCGCTCTCCCCCCATGCTTTTCATCCTCGCCATGGACCCCCTGCAGCGTCTACTCGACCTTCGGCTGCAAGATGGAGAATCTCTATGTATGCGGATGATGCAGCCATATTCATAAATCCTTCAAAGGACGACCTCGAAACTCTTAAGGAGATTCTCCAAATATTCGGGACTTCCTCAGGATTACATATAAACCTACAAAAAAGCTCCATTCACCCGATTCGATGTGATGAAGTCGACCTGGAGCAAGTGCTTTCCTCTTTCTCCGGGGTCAGAAGCACCTTCCCCTGTCGATACCTAGGTTTGCAGCTCCACACAAGGTTGCTCCAGAAGGTTCATGTTCAACCGCTCATCGAGCGCATCGGCCAAAGACTCCCTGGCTGGAAAGAAAAATGGCTAAATAGAGCGGGCTGATTGACATTAGTCTCCTCAGTGCTCTCATCCATGCCGACTTATCATCTCACAGTGTTCCCGTTGGCTGCATGGTCTAGGAAAAAAATGATAAAATTAGGAGATCTTTCCTATGGAAGGGAGAAGAAAATGCAAATGGCGGACATTGCCTAGTCAATTGGCCAACAGTGACGAGGCCAAAAGACTTTGGCGGGCTAGGGATCCCCGACCTGGAGAAATTTGGAAGAGCTCTTCGTCTTCGGTGGCTTTGGCAGGACTGGACCGATGATTCCAAACCATGGGCAGGTTCCGAACTCCCCTGCAATAAGGCCGACCGCCTCCTCTTCAAAGCCTCAACTGTGATCACAATTGGTGACGGAGCTAAGGCTCGATTCTGGCATGATAACTGGCTTGATGGGGAGGCCCCCAAAAATCTTGCCCCTCACCTGTTCGAGTTGGTCAGTAGAAAGAACAGATCAGTGCAGCAAGAGCTCCACAACGGTAGATGGATGTACTACCTAAGAAATCGTGTGAACACCACCGAGTACATAGAGGGATTTGTCTCCCTTTGGATCAGAATCCAAGCCGTCCGCCTGCAGCCAGGCGTGCAAGACTCCATTATTTGGAGATGGGCTGCGAATGGTTCCTATTCCACTCGCTCTGCGTATAGGATTCAGTTCAAATGATCCTATGGCATCTTCAAAAGCCACCTCATTTGGAAGGCTCAGGTGGAAAATAAATGCAAAGTCTTCATATGGACCCTTGTGCAGGAAAAATACTAACGACGGAGAACCTGCAAAAAAGGGGATGGTCTCACCAAGATCACTGTGTGTTGTGCAATGGCCCTTTAGAAACATGCTTACATCTATCACTACTCTGCCCGTTTGCCAAGGTGGTATAGAACCAAATCCTAATCTGGGAGCACTTTGACACTCAGTTCACACAGTTTGACCAGGACCCCACTCACTTTGGAGCATGGTGAGAGGAGACCGTGTGTAAGGTCACCAAAGAAGACAGAAAGCGCTTCAATGGTTTGGTGATCTACACATGCTGAAATCTTTGGAAGGAGAGAAATCGACGAATATTCAGTAACACCCAGGAATCAGCCTTGCAGGTTGCCTCAAGAATCAAGGGAGACATTGCACAAAGAAAGAGGGCTTTAGAAAGGGAAGGCTAGCAATCTGAAGTTGGTGCTGTACCCGTGTTCCTCCTTCCCACCGTTTTTTCCCTTCTCTGTTTTTCCTTTCCTTTGATTTGCGATCTGTACATAAAACTCTTTTGCTCCTTCCTTAATTGAGAGGCAGAGCTTCTGCCATTCGTTTCAAAAAAAAATTTGATAGCTAGGAAAGGGACGTGTTATGTATACTGTGACAATATGGCAAGTTGAAGCAGAGCGAACAGGGTGTTTAGTATTTTCCTTACCTGCTTGGCCACATAGTCCATCACTTGCGTGCATGAAAGCCCGCTTCCAGATTTCCTCACCACGAAGGCTACTGGTATCTCTCCAGCTTCTTCATCCTCAGTACTATCGGTCGAACCATAGGATTCTAAGGATTAGGCTAAAGCGCAGTGCAAAATATGAAGTACACATCAGGAACTAGCTATGTTAAAACTCACGATGTCACAGCCACATCAACAATTCCAGGGTGTTCGATCAAAATTGCTTCCAAGTCAGCTGGAGTTATCTGACGGTCAGAAAAAAAAAATGGAAAAACAGTTTGTTACTAGAACGAAGCTTTTTCCACACACACAATATACAATAATAACAATGGAGAAAATAGTGCACTTTAGCTGGGCCTGCTAAAAGAAGCCTGCATACCTGAAATCCTTTGTACTTGATCACCTCTTTCAAGCGGCCCACTATGTACAAGTACCCATCGAAATCGAAGTAAGCAATGTCACCAGTTCGCAGCCAGCCATCATTTATTGCACATGAATCCTCATGATTCAAGTAACCTGTGAAGAAACGTGCTTCAGAATCCAAACACATATGTGAAGTCTTATTAGGATTTCACCAGCTCACAGCAGAAATAAGCACAATCAGACCTGTTTAAGTTGTATAGCAGATTAGCAATATTCTAACCATTATCTTTGAAAGAACTACTAAGCATCTGAATGCTAATTGACAATTAAACATCAGTTTAATAGAGTGCATGCAAAATGGTACTCGCTCCGTTCCAAATTGTAAGTCGTTCTGTCTTTTCTAAGTACATAGTTTTTGCTACTTACCTAGATATACATTATGTCTAGATACATAGTAAAAGCTATATCTCTAAAAAAGCCAGAACAACTTAAAATTTGGAATGGAGGGAGTAGTACTTTTTGTAATTAAGTGACGGAGTAACACAGTTAAACTCATGAGACTGTACCTTTCATTATAGCTGGACCATGGAGCCAGAGCTCCCCACAAGAGCCTGGAGGCAGGCAGCAACCAGTTTCCACATGAACAATTCTTGCATGCATGTTTGGAGCCAGGAGTCCTACTGAAGCATACTTCTTCTGCTTTGAAGTATTGAAGCCACGAGTTCCTACAGCAGCAGATTCAGTCATGCCATAACCCTGTGAACACATTACATCTCATGACAGTGAGTATTTTTTCAGTATGAGGTTTCTCTATTTTCTAATAAAACAAGCAGTCTTTACAAAGCATTTAATGAAGTTCTGCAGAAAGAGCAAAATTGCTGCTGTGACTCAGCAGCATCACAAGCTGTACAGTCAAGAGAATCTCCTAGGACTGCAACAAAGTTGAAAAAGAACCATTACTCCAACAGTTTTGTATGTGCAGAAAATAAGATATAGATTCCAGCCTGCCATTTCAGTTCTTCAAACATAAGCACCATTGAAAGATAGCGACATCTTAAGATGCAGTTAGTGACTTGAAGCTTTTATGTCAGTAAAGCACATTTCAGTAAGTACTAGCATTGTGTAAAAGATTATAATTAAGCTATTTCTTTTTTTTCACGAATGAACGTGGGCATGTATTTCATTAAAAGAAAGGAAATCGACCACACCCACAGCTCAGTGGCATGAAGTACAGTGAGGTCTATTATCCTTAAGAAAACGAAAAACAACCTACGGGCTACGGCTAGTATCCAGATTACACATTGAACCAGCTGGAGCAACAAGCAATCTCAACCTATGGTATCCTACTTGAATCCACAATCTGGTCTCATCCTTGATCTTCAGTACCAATGTGATAGTTGAACACTGAACTGCTGGTTCCTTTCCTTCCAAAGTAACCAAATCACTAGGAGCACAAGGCAATTGAAATCAATGCACCCCGACTTATCAACCTGTTTCCTACTCTGAAACCACCAAGTAGCAAGTCTGCTATTGGAATCCGGCATCACTGCTTGCAGGCCTACTGGATGTAAGATTGAAAACCATACCTCCCCGCTAAAAGCCAGCCAAGAAGTAGGCGAGTTAGGGAGTCCCCACATTCTTGAATTTGCTGTAAATCTTTGTTTTCTTGGGTTTTTTCTTCAAGGAAAAAGTAAAATATTTTCCCTTTGCTAGTAGAAAGAGTAAAATCTTTGTAAATCTCATTGATAGACTCAATGGTACACATGACCATGGTCAACTAGGAAGGTCAAGTTACCCATATTTTGTGTGTATTCATGGATGGGAATGGGCCGACCCGACCCCGTGGCCTCAAGGCTAATTTTTAGGGTTCATGAGTCAACACGTTTTACCTAAAGGCTATGGCCTTTTTTCTTCTCGAACACGCAGGAGAGTTGCGTATCAATGTATTAAGAAGAAAAGGGTTTAAGAAACCCAAGGTACAGCCAGGTTTTTAAGGAAGAACCTAGCAGGGGGAAAAAAAACAAACACCCAAAAACAGAAAGAGAAAACACCTAATACCAAGAGGGGTAGGACCTGACCCAGAGAAAAAAACTCCTAACAGAAACTTAAACCTGCAAAGGGGGCAACGCCAGGAGATGAGAGACTCCTCTAGCTCCGGCCACACTCCATAGGTGCATCTCCTCTATCAGAACTGACAGCACTCCATTGAGGTTAGAGGGAATCCCATCAAACACACACCAATTTTGGTGAATCCAAATTGATCAGGCCCCAAGAATGATGATGGAATTCAGGCCTTCTTTAGCTTGACTTTCTACTCTATTGCTTGCTGTCCCACCAATCATCAAAGGAAACCTCTAGCTGTGGGGTCAAAGCCTGCAAGCTGACTTTCTGCAGTACACAGAACCAAAATTGTCGGGTGAAGACACAAGAGACAAGCAGATGATCAACTGTTTCCTCCTCTTGGTCACACAAAGGCAGCATTCTAGATGTGGCAAATTTGTCTTAGCAAGGCAGTCAGCTGTCCAACATCTGTTGTGGGCTACCAGCCTACCAGCCACATGAAGAATTTGCATTTGCCAGGGGCCCAGCTTCTCCAAATCCTCTCCCAAGGTCGGAAAAAGGTGGCTCCAATGAACAGGGATTCATAGGCAGATTTTGCCGAGTATCTGCCTGAAGAAGAAAATTGCCATATGTGACCTCTGGTTGCAGCGCAAAATCGGAGACAAGATCCCAAAGTCGTAAGAACTCAGACAAGACAGCCAAGGTAAGAGCTCCGCGGATATCAGTAACACATCTCCAATCAGTGAGGGCATCGTGAACTGTCCTCTTCCTTGCTCTGGAAGGAATTGCATCAAACAAGTTTGGAACAAGATGGTCCAGCCTCTGCCCATGGAGCCATCTATCTGTCCAGAACAAGTGTTCATCCCATTTCCAACTTCTGATTTAATGGCAGAGGAGAAGAAAGCTTGGATCGAAGGGTGAACCTGGATGGGAAAGGAAGCCCGGGGCTTGTCTGGTTCTGTCTTTTCTTCAGCCAGAGCCAACACATTCTCAGCGCCCATCCAAGCTGTTGTAAGCTAGATATGCCCAGACCCCCTAGTTCAGGTGGTCTTGTCCAGGCTACCAAACAGTGTCCACCCTTCACCTCCTTTAAAGGCTATGGCCTCGCTAGTCCATTGGGTAGCATGGGTCGGCCCAAATATTTTTTCTGCTATCATGAGCCATATATATTATCAACACCTCTAGAAAAGATGAGATAAAAGATTAAAAAGTATCATGATAACACATTAAGGCTATTAGCAATGCATCAAATTAAATAAGTTTGCAAGTGAACTATGATTTTAATTTTATCTATTTTCACTTTCAAATATGATATTTCTCGACCCACTTCCAAGCATAGACTTGCTTAAAAGTTATGACTAATCATGCTTATTTGGAAAAAAACGAAGAGGGTCAAAAATTTTAAAAAATGGATTGTATGTGTCGATTGGATCAAGACATCTTACCTATTGACCCACTTTAGACATTGAGGCTGGTCGGCCCTTGTGACCCATTGACCTTGCGTTTGTAGGTTGGGTCAACTATCCATGGGTCAGCCCGGCCCATTCGCATCCCTGTGTGTATTAGTGTTACCCGGATACTTGTGTCCTATTTTTTTCTTTTTAGTTTGCCAAATCAGAGAACCTACAGTCCTACACCAGTGCTAGTGGCATTTGGCATTGTGCAAAAGAAACTTGCTGAATCAAACAGCATATACACCTGTGTCGAACTTAATATATTGCCATGTCCCCCATTGTCCCAGTGAGGTGACAGGTGATCTGGGCATCAGGCATGCTCAACTAGGAAGGTCAACTTAAAAATTCTAAACAAGGCATGGAATCATATTTTGAGTGTTTATTAGTGTTACCCATATACTAGTGTCCTTGTTTTAGTAAAATCAGACATCATACAAGCGTCAGATTCTAAGTGGCATTTGGCATTATGCATAAAGAACCTGCGAGTCAAACACCGCACCCGCCAACCCACACCGGTTTCCATATTTTAGAACATCCTCAGGCATGCCCAAATAGGAAGGTTAACTTTAAAATTCTGAACAAGGCACATGATCATTTTGAGTGTGTTTGGATCTCATAAGATTATGCAGATAGTGATTGTCGAATCCAGATTCTTGATTGAAAAAAGTGAGATATGTTTGAATCCCTGACTTCTAAATAGAAATTATTTAGTAGGATGGAGGTGGATAGTTAGATTCTTGTAATTTGGTGGTTGGATTATAAAGGAACCCACCCCTCCCTAAAATCCACTTGTTTGCATCTCATTTTCATTCTCACAATTTTTAGGAGAACCAAACAAGGCCTTAGTGTTACCTAGAAATTCGTATCCATTTTTTTTCTTTTGCCGAATCAGACAACCTACACGCACGTCAGATTCCTAGTGGCATTTGACATTGTGCACAAAGAACTTGCTGAGTTAGGGTCTATTTGGTTCAGCTGTGTAAAAGCTGTTGTGAGCTATGTGTTGTGAAAAAAGCTATAAAGTGTGTGATACTTTGGTTAAAACAACTATAAAACCTACCCCTTCTTTTTTATCTCCTTCAAACAGTTGTAAAATATCTCTCTATTTTCACCCATTTCAAAAAGCAGAAAGCTGAACGCCAAAAATAAGATATAAGGTGCTGCAAAAATTGTACTACACGAACCACTTTCTAAAAACCGGACAAAACATAGCCTCAAACACCCTACACGGACACCTCATACACTTGCACCACTGACTCCGACACCCGCACTCATGAGCATGTAACACCTATGTCGTTTTTGCAGGTTCAAAAAAAAAAAACACCTATGTCGAATATGCACACTTGTCTTCACCTATCTGACACTATTAAAATATTGCATGGTTACCTACTGTTAAGTACTAACCGGGTAAAACTGAACATTTTATCTCCTATGAAAAGACTATTCAGATTTCAGAGCAGGGCATATATCTGAGTAGACTGAAAATTGTCTCCTATATAAAAATTGATTCCCAGATTTGTGCGCAGCTCTGTTGTGTACTCTAGTACCAAAGCAGAGTCGTCCCCATCAAGGTACCAACGAAAACAAACGAATGAAATGACTGTGGGTGGGGTAGGCACTAGGCAGGCACCTGAATGAGATCGACGTGGGGGAAAGCCTTGACAAAGTCGTCGATGAGTCTGCCGCTGGACGGCGCTGCACCGGTGGACACCTGCACCAAGGATTCCAATGGCATTGCCGCTGGCTTGGCGGCATGCACCAGCGCCGCCATGATGGGCGGAACGACCGGGAAGTGCGTGACCTTGAATCTGTGGATGGCCTTAACGGCGTCGCCCGCGTCGAACCTCTTCATGACGACCACCGTGGAACCGAGCGAGAGCAGGCCCACGGCGAAGAGCGAGAGTCCATAGACGTGGAACATGGGCAGCGCCGCCAGGTAGACATTGTCACAAGCAGGTGTGGCGTACTGCGAGGCCTCGAAGCGCACGAAGAGCTCGACCGTGGCGATGAGGTTGCGGTGCGTCAGCACGACGCCCTTGCTCCGGCCGCCCGTCCCCGACGAGTAGAGAATGGCAGCCGCGTCGTCCTGGCCCACCGGAGGGGCCGGCAGTGGCTCGGAATCGAACAGCAGCAACTCGCGGAAGGGCGCGAACTCGGGGGCGCCGTCGTCCGCGAGGTGGAAGGCATCGGGGACGAGGACGACCGGGACGCGCAACGGCGGGAGCTTCCCGACGTTGTCGGGCGTGGCGAACACGAGGGCGGGGCTGGTGTCCCGAACCCTGGCGGCGATCTCGGCGGGGGCGCTGGACGGACTCATGGTGGTGGCGACGGACCCGGCGGCGAGGACGGCGAGGAAGGCGACGGGGAAGGCGATGGAGTTGGGCAGGGCGAGGAGCACGACGTCGCCCCCGCGGAGGCCCCGGCGGTGGCGGAGGCCCGCCGCGAGGGCGGAGACGAGGCGGCGGAGGTCGGCGCGGGAGAGGGCCTCGGCGGTGGCGGCGTCGAGGAGGGCCGGCGCGTCGGGGCGGGCGGCGGGCAGGCGGGCGAAGATGTGCGGGACGAGGGAGAGGGAGGGGTCGGAGGGGAGAGCCACCGGAGGGTGCGTGCTGGCGTACACGCCGGTGGCGGCGCAGTAGAAGGTGGCGGCGGCATTGGCGGGTCCGGGGGCCGCCACGGCGTCCTGCATTGTCCCTGCAGATTTTGTGGCTCCCCTGGTCTTCTCGTGTCACTCTTGGACTCTTTACTACACCGGCTCTGGCCGGACGAGTATAAATACTGGAGTAGATGCGATTTGGCGGCTGCGAGGCGATGCCACCCTCCAGCTCCAGTGGATCAAGGCGACGGCGTCAAGCTACGGGAAGCAAGCTGCACTGCGAGGAATCGTTTGCTTCATGCAACAGACTAATGGTAATGCCAGGTTGCCAGCCAGCCAGCCGCGGCGTCCGAAAAGAGAAACCAGCACCAGCAACACATGATGGGCTGATCTGCTGCATGTGTTGTTCATGCAGCACGTTGCTCTATCATGTGTTGCACGTTGCTCTATCATGTGTTGTTGGTCCAAAAAGGAAAATAATTTCTTTTTTTCATTACACGGTACAACTCGGATACACAGGTGTCTCACTGTTGATGAAAACATCATCTACCTCTAAAAGCACGAATCATTAAATTCTGAAATATTCTTTATGGTACTGAAACTCTAATAACAACTAGGCTACGTCATTTTCACTGAAGAAGAATAAGGGAAGCCATGTTATCCCACGCCACTCGCCACATACGTTTCCTTTCAATTATATATTAAAAAATCACTTTAATATGCTACTCTCCATCAGCAATCTGTTGATGCAGGAATTTGGCTCGGGATACAAGCACAGGATAACCAAAATTGACATCTGAAATAGTTTGGTTATTGGGGCAGTTTTTAACGTTCAACTAAATTGATGGATCAATTCAGCTTCTGTTAATTTTTAGCCAGTTATTAGCTATAAAGATTGTTGCTAGAATCAGTTATACGAACCTACTTATACTACAAGTGCACAATGATGTTTTATCATTTTCTTTAGGTTCGGATAAGTAGATTTGTATCCACAGAGGCCTCTAGATAAGAGGCCGTTTGAATAGAGGAAGATTTGAGGAAAAATGAAGGTTTCCATTCCACATGAAAGGAAAGCAATGGACGCGTTTAGGACAAAGGAATCGGAGAGAAACTTTTTAGAGGAAAGGCAATGGGAGTTGTCCTTTTGGAGGAAAGGAAACATCCACTCCAAGCCAAGGGAATTTTTCCTTCAATGCTTGCTCCCACATGCATGTGCTAATCAAGTTTATGTTGTTCTTCTTCATCACAACAGTACTACATAGCTGAAAGAAAGTTTAACCTGAGTAAGACAAGGAAATAAAAAAAATTATAGACGGAAAATGAAATCCCTCTTCCACTTGCGCAAGCGCCGACCAAAATTTTTGAGCTAATTCAGGAATCGAACTCCAAATCTACTAGAAATAGAGAGAGAGAGAGCAAGAACACAATCTAGAAAGCAAGAAGGAATAAATACCTGCGATACGATACAACACGGGCGAGCTTACATTCCTCCGGACACAACCGCAAGCGTGCTAGTGCAGGCCTCCGCGCGCCACCACCACCACCACCAATACCCAGCGGCCTTAGAAAGGGAGGGGCCCGGGGGCGGCGTCTGGATAGGAGGTGGCGACAATTCGATCGCCGGCGGAGGCGCCGCCGAGCAGGCGGGACCAGACAACCATTGGGCAGTGCTGGCGGCGGGGGTGACAGGAAGCTTAGGTCACTAGCAGATTGTGGTAGGGAAGGGTGGGGAAGGAGTTACGGGGTTGGGTGGCCAGCAGTGAGATCGCCGGCGACCAGGGTGGCGTCCAAGGTGGCGGCAGGCAGGGAGGATGAGGTAAGTCTCGGACGGATTGGGATTAGGAGAGGAGGGGAAAAAGCGGTTGGGGTGGGCGGCCAGTGAGGTAGCCTGCAGCCAGGGCAGGGTCCAAGGTGGCGGCAGGCAGGGAGGAGGGCGTCCGAACATCCGGGCGCTAGCTGCGCCGAAATATCTATTGTTGTGTGCCTCGCCGATTCAGAGGTCACGGGCGCACGAGGTCTATTTCAAGGAGCATCAGAGAGATGAGGGTGAAGGTGCATTGCATGTGTGGATAAGGAGGATGTGTGGCGCCAAAGGTTGTAGATGGCGTAGAAACCGTACTATAGGGCCCACATGTAAGGGTCTCACAAGAGAGAATAATATTTTTGCTTTTTAGGCAACAAATGCCATCTTTAATCTTTTGTTCGTGTTAATTTGAATATAATAAGTTTCTATTAGCCTATGTCTCACTATTGCTATGTTATAGATTCCTGCAATCCAAACAGCCTATAGTTCATATTTATGTGTTTTGGAATCATGTAGATTTTCACTTTTCACTCGATCCTATTCCTATGTTTTTCTCTATTCCTATGTTTTGGATTCCTTTGTTCCAAATAAGCCCTAAGTGGATGTCGTTGGCCTCTGTGGGGCAGTAGCAAAATCCTAAAGGTGTTGAGTCTTTCTCTCCCTGGCTCCCCCTTCATGTGTTTTTGTATCGTCATGGTATATGTCTTGTGAAAGCATCTAGGCCCCAAGGTTTGGTTTCGGTAATTGATGACAACGCTTTATTACCATGACTAACGTGTGTTTTGCAGAAACGTTAGTAAGTTAGGTCATGGAGGTTATAACTGCTTTGAGCACCATGGTATTCGTGTCCCTTGATGGAAATCGTTTCGGTTTACAAAAGAGTGACGTCAAGATTAAGGACGGTTAGTTCCGGATGTCGAGGTGTTGAGACACATTCGGAATAGTCGTTAGGATCTTCGTTTTTCTCTTTTGGCCGTACTATAAAGGGGGGGCATGAACGGGTAGCTTGACCTAGGCGAGTCCTATGTTTAGGTGTGGTGCACACTTGTTAAACTTGGCGCTAGGCAACCCTAGAATAGCTCAAAGTTCAGTTGGAAGCAACTTGGTTGAAGTTGCGACGCGTTTCGGAAAGTTTCGGGCTGTTTTCCAACTGACCGGACGCGGTCTTCGGCAGCACCGGACGCGTCCGGTCAGTACGTTACCACGGCAAGGGTTTCGGCCCTGACCACCGGACGCGGTCCTCGCGAGGACCGGACGCGGTGGTCAGTGGCTGACACGTGTCATTTGAGGGAAACACCCGTCGGACGCGACCTGGCTGTGATCGGCGCGTCCGGTCACAGTCCAGTAAGGTCCAGAGAGGACCGGACGCGTCCGGTCATCAACGATCGGACGCGGCCTCGCGTCCGGTGCTCTTCCAGTAAGCTCCTTTGCACGATCGGACGCGTCCGGTCACCTCTGACCGGTGCGTCCGGTCGTTCAGTTAAAAATCGCGTTTTGACCGTTACGGGCGACCGGCGCGTCCGGTCAGTTCGACCGACGCGTCCGGTCAGCCCGTGTCAGAACATAACGGTTCGTTTTCTTTGAGGGTGTATAAATACATCCCCTCCACCTCTTTTAGAGGTCTCTTGCTCATTCAAACATCTGAGAAAACCCTTTAGAGTGCAAGGGAGTGCAAGAGCTCTAGTGAGGATAGAGATTTGAGAATCGAAGTTTGAGATTTCCTCACTAGTGATTAGAGAGTAGCAAGTGTGCATCCATCTCCTCATTTGGGCTCGTTGTGGTCAAGTGAGAGTTCTAGCTTGTTACTCTTGGTGATCACCATCACCTAGACGGCTTGGTGGTGATTGGGAGTTTGGTGATCATCCGGCGGAGCTTGTGGATGACCCAACTCATGTTGTGAGCGGTTGTGGGTGATTCACCGCGACGGAGTGTCGAAGAATCAACCCGTAGAGAGCACTTGATCCTTGCGCGGATCAAGGGGGAGCGATACCCTTGCGCGGGTGCTCCAACGAGGACTAGTGGGGAGTGGCGACTCTCCGATACCTTAGAAAAACATCGCCGTGTTCCTTGCCCTTTACTTTCAAGCATTTACATTCTCGTATTTACTTTCATTGCTTGATTTACTTTCCTAGAATTGCCATGCTAGACTAGGATTGGAAACTAGGGTGCAAAACTTTTATCGGTAGACTCACTAGGAACACTAGTAGACACTAGGGGTGAATTCCGGCTTGTAGGATTTAATTCTTGCAATTAATTTTTAGAAAAGCCCAATTCACCCCCCTCTTGGGCATCTTGATCCTTTCAATTGGTATCAGAGCCGTGTTGCTCCTAATTTAGGCTTTACCACCTAGAGCAAGATGTCTAACGGGGAAGGACCACCTCCCACCTTTGAGGGGGATGATTTTCCATATTGAAAAATCCGCATGGAGGCGTATCTCGAAGCCATAGATGTCGGGTGCCTTAGAGCCGCAACCCAAGGGCTTCCCGCTATCAAGGATCCCGCAAACCCCATTGGTGACGAGGAGAAGTACGACCGGTGGAATGCAAAGGCCAAAAATGCACTCTACCGGGGCCTAGGCAAAGATATCTTCAATCGTGTGCGTAATGCAAAGAACGCTCATGATTTGTGGGAAAATCTTTGTGCTCTCCATGAGGGAACTAAGAGTGAGCGTGAGGAACGCTATCATATTGCTTTAAAGAAAATTAATTCTTTTGAGATGCTTCCCAAAGAAAGTGCTAATGACATGTACACTCGCTTGAATGTTCTTGTAGAGGACCTCAATGCTCTTGGGCTCACTCAAATGAGTCAATCGGATGTTGCAAGGAGGATCTTGAGTGTTCTTCCCGTTGAGAAGTATGGTCACATTGTCACCGTGCTTTATCAAAGTGATCTCTCCACCGCAACACCGACACAAGTATTGGGGAAGATCAATGCTCATGAGATGTACATGCACATCACCCCGGAAGAGGGCTCATCATCTTCCAAGAAGAAAGACTTGGCCTTCAAAGCTAGCCATGACAAGAAGAAGAAGAAGGGCCAAGCCATGATAGTGCAAGAAAGCTCAAGTGAAAGTGATGTGGATGATGAATCACTTGCACTCATGGTGAGAAAGACCACCAAGATGCTAAAGAAGCTCAACAAGAGTGGCATCAAGTTCGATGGCAAGAAAAAGAAATTCTTCACAAGTAGCAAGAGAAAGCCCATCTCGGAGATGGATTGCTACAATTGTGGTGAACTTGGCCACCTAGCTCATCAATGCCCTAGACCACCAAAAGACAAGTTCAAGTACAAGAACAAGGGCAAGAAAAATGATTCAAGTGATGAAGAAGATGAGAAGAAGAAGAACAAGCCATACAAGAAGAAGGATGGCAAGAAGAAGGAGTTCTACAAGAAGAAGAAGGGAGGAAAGGCATACATTGTTGGTGATTGGCTCACCGACATTGAATCATCTTGTGATTCCTCCGAAGATGAGAGCAATGATGAGAAAGAGAAGGTTGCCGCTTTTGTGATGGGGCCATCATCTTCACCGACATCTTCACCACCACCTTCACCGCCTTCTTCACCATCATCGTCCACTACTCACCTATGCCTTATGGCCAAGGGTGAACGAAAGGTACAAAACCATGATAGTGATGATGATGATGATAGTGATAGTGATGATGAATATGATGCACCTTCTTATGATGAACTTGTAAAATTGCTAAATAAATACACTAAAATCATAAGAAGGACAAGAAATGAAAATGATGAGCTTCAAAATGAAAGTGAATCACTCTCATCAAAGCTTGAAAATGCTCAAAAGACTAGTGGTGAGCTTAGAGATCAAAATGAAGTTATGTCTTCCACTCTCAAGGAGCTCAAAACCTCAAACAAAGAGCTTAAAGATCAACATGATAAACTTGAGAAGAAGCATGATGAGCTCATCACTAGACATAACTCCTTGAAAGACAAATACACCACATTAAAAATTGACTATGATAGTCTTGTGGTTGCTAATGAACTTGCTCTTGAGACACATGATGCTACTAACAATGTTGTTAAGTGTGATATAGCTACATCATGTGATGATTTGATCATTGAAAGCATTGAGCAAGGTTCTAGTAGCAAAGGCAAGAGTGTGGTTGAGTCAAACAACTATGATGATTATGCCAAGATCAAGAGTGAGAATGAGAAGCTTGCAAATGAGAACAAGAAGCTTAAAGGTTTGATGGCTCTTGAGAAGCAAACAACAAATGAGTCACTCATTGAAGAGAACAAGAAGCTCAAGCAAGAAAAAGAGCATCTCAAGACCGGTCTAAGCAAGTTCACAAGAGGCCAATATTTGCAAAGTGAGCTCCTCATGAACACCGTAATGAAGATGGATAGAAGTGGTATTGGGTACTTGTCAAATCAAGAGAAGAAGGCTAAAGCTCAACAACAAAGCAAGTCAAAGCCCAAGCCAAAGAGATGTGTTGAGTGTGGTCAAGAAGGTCACTTTGCTCATGAATGCAAAACTCCACCACCACAACCCTTGCCCAAGCATGCTAGACCCTTTGCCTTCAATGCTCATTACATGCTAAGAAAAGATTCAAATGGAAAGATGAAAGTCATGTTCTTGGGTCCCCCAAACAAGAATAGGCCAAAGAAAATATGGGTTGCCAAGTCACTAGTTGAGAAAGTCAAGGGCCCCTCTCAAGTTTGGGTCCCTAAACAAAAAGCTTGATCTCTTGTGTGTAGGTGAACTACAAGACCGGTGGATCTCATTGGGTTATTGATAGTGGTTGCACTCAACATATGACCGGTGATCCTCGTATGTTCACCTCCATTGAAGAGAATGGGATATGTCAAGAGAAGATCACATTTGGGGATAATTCAAAGAGCAAAGTCAAGGGTATAGGCAAGATTGCAATATCAAATGATCACTCACTCTCAAATGTGCTCTATGTTGCTTCATTGAGTTTCAACTTATTATCCGTCGGGCAACTTTGTGACCTTGGCTTCCAATGCTTGTTCACACCAAATGAAGTGGAAGTTTCAAAGATAGATGACAAGCAAGTGATATTCAAAGGCTTTAGATACAACAATCTTTATCTTGTTGACTTCACCTCCGAAGATGCAAATTTGATGACATGTTTGTTCACCAAGACCTCACTTGGTTGGCTTTGGCATAGGAGGCTTGCACATGTTGGAATGAGCACTCTCAACAAGCTATTGAAGAAAGAACTAGTGAGAGGATTGAAGGATGTGAAGTTTGAAAAGGACAAACCTTGTAGTGCATGTCAAGCGGGCAAACAAGTTGCAAACACTCATCCAACCAAGGCTTTCATGTCAACCTCAAGAGTGCTAGAACTTCTACACATGGATTTGTTTGGGCCTACAACATACAAGAGCTTGGGTGGTAATCTCTATTGTCTTGTGATAGTGGATGACTACTCAAGATATACATGGACTTTCTTCCTTCATGACAAATCCGAAGTGGCAAGTTGCTTCAAGAAGTTTGCAAAGAGAGCTCAAAATGAATTTGAAGTCAAGATAAAGAAAATTAGAAGTGACAATGGCAAAGAGTTTGACAACACCAACATTGAAGCTTATTGTGATGAAATTGGAATCAAGCATGAGGTCTCTTCAACCTACACTCCTCAACAAAATGGTGTAGTTGAGAGAAAGAACCGGACTTTGATCACCCTTGCAAGAACAATGCTAGATGAGTACAACACTCCGAAAAAGTTTTGGGCCGAGGCAATCAACACCGCATGTTATGCTTCAAATCGCCTCTTCCTCCAAAAGTTTCTTGGCAAGACCCCCTATGAGTTGCTTAATGGGAAGAAGCCGGACGTCTCATTCTTCCGGGTGTTTGGTTGCAAATGCTACATCTACAAGAAACGTCAACACCTAGGGAAGTTTCAAAGACGTTGTGATATTGGTTTTCTTGTTGGTTACTCATCAAAGTCCAAAGCATATAGAGTATTTAACCATACCACCGGTTTGGTTGAAGAAACATATGATGTGGAATTTGATGAATCTAACGGCTCCCAAGGAGCAATTGAGAATTGTGATGATGTAGGTGATGAACCCTTGAGGGAGGCCATGAAGAACATGCCCGTGGGAGACATCAAGCCTAAAGATGATGAAGACGATGTGCAAATCATTGATCCACCATCTTCATCACGTGTGCCTCAAGATGATGACAAGAATGAGAGAGTTGAAAATGAAGACACCTATATCTCTCATGAACAAGCCTAGGCACAAGCTCAAGATGTTGATGCTCCTCCTCCACCTCCTCAAGTGGTTGATAGAAGAAATTCACCTCTACTTCAAGCACATCCATAAGAACTCATCATAGGAAGTCCTACCAAGGGAGTGATGACTCGATCTCAAAAGCTTGCTTCTTTTGTTGAACATCACTCTTTTGTCTCTTGTGTTGAACCTAAAAATGTAGAAGAAGCTCTTCAAGATCCGGATTGGGTGAATGCCATGCATGAAGAATTGAACAACTTCACCCGCAATCAAGTATGGACACTTGAAGAGCATCCTAAAGGTGCAAGAGTCATTGGAACCAAGTGGGTGTTCCGAAACAAGCAAGATGACCAAGGCATAGTAGTGAGGAACAAGGCAAGACTAGTTGCAAAGGGGTTCTCTCAAGTTGAAGGCCTTGATTTTGGAGAGACCTTTGCACCCGTTGCAAGACTTGAAGCCATTCGTATCCTCCTTGCATATGCATCACATCATGATATGAAACTATATCAAATGGATGTAAAAAGTGCATTCTTAAATGGCTTTATAAATGAACTAGTCTATGTCAATCAACCTCCCGGGTTTGAAGACCCTAGATATCCTAATCATGTTTATAGGTTGTCCAAGGCGCTATATGGGCTCAAGCAAGCCCCTAGAGCGTGGTATGAGCGCCTCCGAGACTTCCTCATTGAGAAGGGCTTCACCATTGGGAAGGTCGACACCACACTATTCACCAAGAAGCTTAATGGGGAGATCTTCATTTGTCAAGTGTATGTTGATGATATCATCTTCGGGTCAACAAATGAAGATTATTGCAAGGAATTTGGTGAATTGATGTCGAAGGAGTTCGAGATGTCAATGATTGGTGAGCTCACATTCTTCCTTGGTTTTCAAGTCAAGCAAATGAGAGAAGGGATTTTTATCTCTCAAGAAAAGTATACCAAGGATCTTCTCAAAAGATTCAAGATGGAAGAATGCAAACCAATCAAGACCCCAATGCCATCAAATGGACATCTCGACCTAGATGAGGGAGGTAAACCGGTTGATCAAACTCTCTACCGTTCTATGATTGGTAGCTTGTTGTACCTTACCGCATCTAGGCCCGATATCATGTTTAGTGTGTGCATGTGTGCTCGCTTTCAAGCGTGCCCTAAAGAACCTCACTTAAGTGCCATAAAAAGAATCCTAAGATATCTTAAGCACACCCCAAGCATTGGTCTTTGGTATCCCAAAGGAGCTAGATTCCAACTAGTTGGCTATTCTGATTCGGATTATGCCGGTTGCAAAATTGATAGAAAAAGCACATCCGGAGGGTGCCATTTGCTTGGGAGATCCTTAGTATCTTGGTCATCTAAAAAGCAAAATAGTGTGGCTTTGTCCACCGCCGAGGCGGAATACATTGCCGCGGGGGCTTGTTGTGCACAAATCTTATATATGAAACAAACCCTCCTAGACTATGGAATTGTTTTTGAAAAGGTGCCACTTTTATGTGACAATGAAAGTGCCGTTAAAATTGCTAACAATCCGGTACAACACTCTCGCACCAAGCACATTGATATCCGCCATCACTTTCTAAGAGATCACGTTGCTAAAAATGACATATCACTAGAAGGTGTACGAAGTGAAAATCAATTAGCGGATATCTTCACTAAACCTTTGGACGAGGCTACTTTTTGTAGGCTAAGAAGTGAACTTAATGTGCTTGATTCAATTAACTTTAAAAGATAAGCGTGTGTTGTCCCTTGCATTGCATTGTATTACATGTCACGTTTATTTTATCGCAATGCATTTAGGGCTTGGCTAACACGGTTACGATAACCCTCCTTCGGAGGAGTGAAGAAGCCTAACCATGGATCAAACTTGACAAGCAACCTAGCTTTACTTACTTGTATTGCATTGCATATGCATGGTTGTTCGTTTGTCGTTTCTTTTTGGTTTAGCTTTGAGCAACCTCTGTGTTCGTCCATGGATAGAGAGAGCTTTTTGACGCTCCTAAAGGTCCAAAAACTCTATTGCATGGCCATACGTTGCTCCTCGGGTGTTTATTGCCTATTTTCCTAAAAATAATACTAGCCTAAGGCAAAATATTTTGAAAAATTTGAGGGTTTGAGTGAGGTCACTCATATCAGGTTCCAATTGGTGTTTATTTGTGTCTCTTTAAATTGGAACTTGATTGGGAGAAGTCGCGTCGGAGTTTGGAACGAAGAAAGGCGAAGAACAGCGACCGGACGCTGGATCGGACGCTGCACCGGACGCAGTGATGCTTCACCACCGCGTCCGGTCCCGGTGTCCACCAGCGCGTCCGGTCATCCAGAAGACCAACTCCAGACCTAGTGACCGGACGCTGCACCGGACGCGCCTGTGTTGACCACCGCGTCCGGTCCCGGCTATCACCACCGCGTCCGGTCATCCGCGATGAATTCCCGAGCTCTCAGCGACCGGACTCTGACCGCGTCCGGTCAGTCCACACCGGACGCGTCCGGTCACTCCAGGAGCTTACTGGAGTGTGACCGGACGCTGCACCACCGTGCAGCGTCCGGTCATAACGACCACCGCGTCCGGTCATCGCGCGTCGAGCGGATCTGAGCCCCTCATATAACCGATCGTTCTCGTCTATTTTTTTTTACCCGCTCACCAATCCGCCGCCGCAGCTCGCCGTTTCGCCGTCTCGCCGTCCTCCGCCGCGTCCTCGCCGTCTCGCTCGCCGCCGGCGACTCCCCTGCCGAGCCCCTGCCGCGCCGCGCCATCCTCGCCCTCACTGCCCGCGCGCGCGCTCGCCGCACCCGCTCGAACCCGGCCAGCCGCTCGCCACCGCGCGCCTGTCTTCCTCCTCACCGCCGGTAGGTTCACCGCCGCCGTGGGCATCTCCAGCCGCAGCGCCGCGTTTTCCCCTCGTGCCCTAGCCCCTCATCCTCCACCTTCGATCGATAGCCGCTGTTTCGCTCGAGCTTCTAGGGTTTGCCCTAACCCTAGCCTAGGGTTTGCTCGAAACCCTTGTTTTCAGGTGACGACTCGTTCGTTTTTCGTTCAAGTCTCATCAATTCCGTTGTTAGGGCTAACCTTGACCGTTTTTATCCATTGATTATCTCGCTCGGTCCTTTCAGTGCTCGATCGTCGAATTTGGGGATTCTCGCGACCTAGGTCACCACTTCATCTCACCGTCGTCTCGTCGATCCGAGGTAGTTTCGCGTCACGTTTCACTTTGTATCTCACATGCTTGCTATCTCTAGGGTTTCGTATCTCTAGATATATACGTGCTTATAGTATATCTTTCTATTCCATACGTGCAGCGAGTCAGTCGGTGTGTCAGGGTCAGATCTGTTCGCTAAATCCGAGGCCAAGCCTGCGGATACGGATTGAGGCCAAGCCTCTCGAGTGTCAGTTCATCATCTCACAGAGGTTCTCAGTCAGTTGATCAGCATGGTGCGTTGCAAGAACGCCGGTGGTGCTCCTGGTGACGGGGACAACAGTCCTCCCCGCCGTGATGAGATTGCGCGTGGTAAGCGCATCAAGATGATGGCCAGGAAGAAGAAGAGGATGCCTTCAGAGGCAGAGGTTGCTCAGGCCATGGCAGACGCTGCAGAGCAGGCAGAGAGAGGTGGTAGACGCAGTGGCATACACATAGGCGAGCGTCGCTTTCACCTTGAAGGTCGACAGCTCGGCACTGAGGCCACTGAGGGTACCGAGGATACTGGACCTTCCGAGTAGATGTCAGTAGATCCACCCACAGAGGCTACACAGGCTACCGAGGCTCCACAGGCTACTGAGGATACAGAGGAGCAGCCAGCTCAGTCTCCACCACGTCGCCGCTCCACACGTGCTCGTACTCAGGTGACACCTAGGCCATAGGGCCAGCGTCGTGGAGCACGTCCTCCTCCCACAGCTAGAGGTTCACCCCCGGTCGAGCACTTTGACCTGAGGGGTGCTTCAGCATGTCAGGTGCAGGGGTTGAGGTTCGTGGAGGTCAGCCGTTGGTTTCCACCTGTCAGAGATCCCAGAGCTTCAGAGGGTTTCTATACCCCACTACAGGAGGATTTCTACAGGGCCTTAGTTGACAGTGGTATTGCTTTAAGACCTCAGAGGGTATGTCGACTTGAGGCATTGGTTGATGTTGTGGGAGAGCAGCTCCGTCCGCACCTGTCCTATATGCCTGGCTTGTCAGATCTTCTTGGACGGACAGGTGCATACTGCAGCACATGGGTCAGAGAGTTCTATGCTTCACTTTGGATTGATCCTGCCCATGAGTTCATTCACTTTGCATTCAGAGGCCGCGATCACAGACTGTACAGCTCCAGAGCTCGAGAGATCCTCAGACTACCAGCTTCTGACACGAGGATCCATCAGCTGTGTTATGGATAGACTCCTCCTCCCAGACGCCCTCACGGCGGTGCAGTGCCACCTACAGACCAGGTTCGACCCTGCTTTCGTGAGCCTTTTGGCGAAGGGTCTCGTCGTACGCCTGCCAGCCTGACGCCACTTGCCAGGGTCTTGGATGCTATTCTCAGACGCACTCTACTTCCCAGACTTGGCTACAGAGAGGGACTGACACGTATGCAGCTTTGGGTAGTTCACCACCTCCTCTCGCAGAGACAGTTTGACATCTGGGATCTTATCCTTAGTGAGATGGAGGACACCATTGCTGAGGGCTTCAAGGGTAATCGTCAGCTGCCCTATGCACACTGGATTTGCTTTGTCATCAGATCTTCTATCCAGATGCCACCAGAGATCAGGGCGGAGATAGCAAACACTACTACTGCTTTCCCTGATTATGATATTCATCAACTTTGGGCCTCTGTTACTAGAGATCAGGCCCCAGCGCCAAGATAGCGTGAGCGACCAGACGTTCCTGAGACAGTAGCTGAGCAGGATGCCAGAGTTGACGAGCTTGCTGAGGCAGAGCTTGCGGACCTTGAGGCTCAAACTGCTGATATACCTGAGGATGTGACGTCAGACAGCACAGATGAGGACTACCAGCCCATCCCCAGGTACCGATCTCCTCGGTCTCACGACCACGAGGCCGGTGGCTCTGGCTCAGCCTCCCGCTCAGACCCAGCCATGGTGGCTATTCTTGAGAGGTTGACCCAGGCTCAGGAGCAGCAGCAGCAGCAGATACAGCGACAGGCACAGGACACAGCTGCAGCACTTGCACAGATTCAGGCTCGTCAGGACGAGTTTCAGCGACAGCAGCTTAAGATCCAGAGGCAACAGGTTGAGATGCAGCGACAGAGTCAGCAGCAGTACATGGATCTCCTGCGCCACCTTATCACAGTCGGGGTTCCTCCGCCTGCTTCTGTCATGACTCAGGCTTTGCCTTCCAGTGGTCCGTCGAGTCAGGGACAGCCGAGCTTCCAGTTTACATCTCCACAGCAGCAGGTTCCCCAATCTTTTCAGTCCCCGAGCTTCACTCCCATTCATATGGGGTTTACACCGTCAGACCAGCCTCACCCGCATCTCCTGACAGGCACACCTATTGGTGATTTTAGTGCTTCCTACAGCGAGTTGACTGGTCAGCCGACACCCTCGCACACCACTACGTTTCACACTTCGTCAGGGTTGTCAGCTCCCGAGGCAGCCGTTCCTCCAGTGACAGGGACCGGGACTACAGAGACCATCCCTTCTTCAGTTGCCTCGACAGATCCCCCAGCTATTGGCTCACTACAGGCTCAGGTCACTCAGACAGATCCCATTGTTGCTACTCAGTCAGTGCCTGTTCCTGCTCAGACCCAGACCGCTTCACAGCCACACGCTTCTTCAGAGGGTCAGCCAGATAGCTCAGACTCCGAGGGTGATTCGCTACACTTCGTGATTACTCCGCGCACCTCGGCACCCGACACGACTCCGTCTGTCCCCCGTCAGATCATTAGATTAGTTTTTTGGCGCTTGATGCCAAAGGGGGAGAGAGAGTAGTTTCAGGGGGAGTTTTGTTAAAGGGTTTTCGTTCTTTGTGTGCTACATTCATGCATATCTTGTTCACTTTTCAGCATTGCATTCGTGTGACATTGTCGTCGAGTCGTAAACTTTGAGTCTTAATGTGTTATCTCGTCACAGTTTTAATATATGTCACCGTTTTAGTTATAGCTCTAAGGTTGTGCTTCCGTGCCTTACTCCGATTTCTTATGAGCTATAATCTTTATGTGTACTAACGCTTTTTGTCTTATCTTATGAAGTACACTCTTTTGGCTTGGGGCACATAAGCATTTCCTAACCCTTTGTGCTTATTGCTTTTTGCTTATGTGAACCAAGCATGCTCGAAAACCTCAACTCTAATCTTTTGAACCTTAGTGTTGTCATCAATCACCAAAAAGGGGGAGATTGAAAGCATCTAGGCCCCAAGGTTTGGTTTCGGCAATTGATGACAACGCTTTATTACCATGACTAACGTGTGTTTTGCAGAAACGTTAGTAAGTTAGGTCATGGAGGTTATAACTGCTTTGAGCACCATGGTATTCGTGTCCCTTGATGGAAATCGTTTCGGTTTTCAAAAGAGTGACGTCAAGATTAAGGACGGTTAGTTCCGGATGTCGAGGTGTTGAGACACATTCGGAATAGTCGTTAGGATCTTCGTTTTTCTCTTTTGGCCGTACTATAAAGGGGGGCATGAACGGGTAGCTTGACCTAGGTGAGTCCTATGTTTAGGTGTGGTGCACACTTGTTAAACTTGGCGCTAGGCAACCCTAGAATAGCTCAAAGTTCAGTTGGAAGCAACTTGGTTGAAGTTGCGACGCGTTTCGGAAAGTTTCGGGCTGTTTTCCAACTGACCGGACGCGGTCTTCGGCAGCACCGGACGCGTCCGGTCAGTACGTTACCACGGCAAGGGTTTCGGCCCTGACCACGGACGCGGTCCTCGCGAGGACCGGACGCGGTGGTCAGTGGCTGACACGTGTCACTTGAGGGAAACACCCGTCGGACGCGACCTGGCTGTGATCGGCGCGTCCGGTCACAGTCCAGTAAGGTCCAGAGAGGACCGGACGCGTCCGGTCATCAACGATCGGACGCGGCCTCGCGTCCGGTGCTCTTCCAGTAAGCTCCTTTGCACGATCGGACGCGTCCGGTCACCTCTGACCGGTGCGTCCGGTCGTTCAGTTAAAAATCGCGTTTTGACCGTTACGGGCGACCGGCGCGTCCGGTCAGTTCGACCGGCGCGTCCGGTCAGTTCGACCGGCGCGTCCGGTCAGCCCGTGTCAGAACATAACGGTTCGTTTTCTTTGAGGGGTGTATAAATACATCCCCTCCACCTCTTTTAGAGGTCTCTTGCTCATTCAAACATCTGAGAAAACCCTTTAGAGTGCAAGGGAGTGCAAGAGCTCTAGTGAGGATAGAGATTTGAGAATCGAAGTTTGAGATTTCCTCACTAGTGATTAGAGAGTAGCAAGTGTGCATCCATCTCCTCATTTGGGCTCGTTGTGGTCAAGTGAGAGTTCTAGCTTGTTACTCTTGGTGATCGCCATCACCTAGACGGCTTGGTGGTGATTGGGAGTTTGGTGATCATCCGGCGGAGCTTGTGGGTGACCCAACTCATGTTGTGAGCGGTTGTGGGTGATTCACCGCGACGGAGTGTCGAAGAATCAACCCGTAGAGAGCACTTGATCCTTGCGCGGATCAAGGGGGAGTGACACCCTTGCGCGGGTGCTCCAACGAGGACTAGTGGGGAGTGGCGACTCTCCGATACCTCGGAAAAACATCGCCGTGTTCCTTGCCATTTACTTTCAAGCATTTACATTCTCGTATTTACTTTCATTGCTTGATTTACTTTCCTAGAATTGCCATGCTAGACTAGGATTGGAAACTAGGGTGCAAAACTTTTGTCGGTAGACTCACTAGGAACACTAGTAGACACTAGGGGTGAATTCCGGCTTGTAGGATTTAATTCTTGCAATTAATTTTTAGAAAAGCCCAATTCACCCCCCTCTTGGGCATCTTGATCCTTTCATCTTGTATGTGTTGTGGTTCTGTCGGGTACCGATATTAGGGTACCCAAAGAAGAGGAACTAATGGTCATCAACGATCAATTTGCCCGGACGATTAAAGGGCATGACCACGGCTTCATCCGACCCCCAAAGCGCAGGTTCTGCCTCGCCCGATCCCAAGGGAGCAGGCTCCGTCTCGCCCGACCCCTTGGGTGCGAGCTCCGTCTTGCCTGACCCCTTGGGCGCGGGCTCCGCCTCGCCCGATCCCATGGGTGCGGGTTCCATCTCGCCCGACCCCCCGAGGGGGAACCCCGCGTCACCCGATCCTTGGAAGCGCATTCGGCCTCGGGCGGGAACGCGGGCCCCCACAGGGGGCCCACGCTGTCTCCAACTACTACGGGTGTGACGGCGTGGGCCCACAGCCACGCTCCTGACGTCATGAGGGGAGCAGGCACGACTCGATGCGACTCGTGGCCTCGACGGGCCATACTAGGGCACCCACGTCGCCTACAGCACCGGGCGGTCCGGCACTGTGCTACAAAATCCTCGTACGACTATAACACCCCGGTGTTACGCAAGCATTTAGGCATTGCAATCATGCATGTTATGCATAATCAAGCATCATAATCATACATGCCTAATCATGTTAAATAATCATTGAAACAATGCTTTGAAATATTGAAACATGGACTTGAAACATGCTTGTTGCATAGGTTTCGTTTAATTAATTCTATGCCTTGGTCTTGCTTGTGTTAGTGATAAACATGCTTGTTTACTTAACTAATTAACTTATAATGGTTCACCATGATTTTTGGAGCAAGTTTCATATTCAAAATTTTCTAAAAATTTGCTTTTAAGAATATTATTGAAAATGGTCAAAATACTCTTTTATTTAGCTTTTAACTTCCAATTCAAATACTGTTTGGAATTTCAAAATGCACTTTTAAGCAAAGTTGTAGAGAATTAAATTCTAAGCAACTTTCATTTTTGGGCCATTTTCAGAAAAAGTCATTTTATTGCTCAAAATGGTATTTGAAATATGATATTTGAAAAATTCATTGAAAATGAAATTGGAAAAATGATTTTCTTGTTTAATTGGGCCGGCGCCCCGCTTCTGGCCCGCTCGCGCAAGCCGCCCGGCCTGCCTCCGCACCCGCCCGCTCCCTGCGCTCGCTCCCGCTTGCGTGCGTCACACGTGCCCCCGCCGCGCGCACTCGCTCGCCAGCCAGAGCACGCCGCGCTCGCCGCGTGGAGCTTGTCCACCTGCCGCGGTGGGCGGCGTCGGACCGTCGGGCAGAGGCGATGCACCTGGACGGGCTCGTGTCCACCTCCATGCCCTGGCCTTGCCTTAAGGCCGCGCCCGACCCTGCTCTCTCTCTCTCTCCCTCGAGCCATTTCCAGAGCACAGCGCCACCTCCGCCACCGCATTCCGCCACAGGCGAGCCGTCTCCACCCGATTACGCTTGGCTTCGCGTCCGCCAGTTGCTGCTCCACCTCGCCATGCCCTTTTTCCGTGCGAATCACCTAGGTAAGCTGGCCGGTCCGACCGGCATGCGCCGCCTTCCTCTCCGCGGTTGGGAGCACCGCCGCGGCCCGCATGGCCAGCCGCGCTACCACCCCCTTCTCCTCCTCCGTTGTGTGAGCACCGGGTCCGCATGTACCCCGCGAAACCCCCGCGCTCCTTGCCTTGCCTCGCCTCGGTCGATGTCGGCTTAACGCCGGTGAGCCGCGCCTGCGTTGCCGCCATGCATGCCAGCGTGCATGCTCCGGTGAGCCGTCGGCCCATCTGAGGGCACCAAACGGTGCGGCCTGGCATGACGAGCACGTCGGTGCCCGCGGCACCGCCGGGGAGCTCGTCGTCGGTGAGCACCGGCCGGTGGAGCTCCTCCCCTGCTTCTGTCTCACTGGCCAGTGGGGCCATGGGGCCCACCTGTCTACCTCCTGGCTCGAGTCTGGGTGAACCCCGCGGGGTGCGTTTAGTATTTAGGGCGGCCGGTTTTAAAAAGAAAGGAAAAAGGAATTAGTTATTTCAGTGAAAATGCTTTAGAAATTTGTATCTTGCTCCAAAGTGCTCCAAATTTGGTGAAACAATTTTTGCTAGGTTTCTTTTGAGTAGATCTACAGTATAAAATTATTGCATGTTGAGTTTGAGATACTTTTCTGTGGAGCTTTATTTAATTCTTGTAATTGCTATTTATCTAAGAAAATGAATCGTAAATCCATTATTGCTCAGAAAATATGGTTCCACTTGCATTGGTTTTCTTTTGTGATGTAGTTTCTGGAAAAAATATATGCTATGCATGTTCTGTGTGGAATTATTCATGTCTAGTTCAAGTGCTATTGATTACCTTTGTTATTTTTGATAGAGGGAAAAATATGAATAAAACATGGGTACGATAATTTTTGTACAGTGATTATTTACTGTGTAGATTGTTGAAACGTGCTTAAATATATTGTTTGACACTTTTCGTAGTACAAACTATTTTTCAGGGCATTTCTGTCCTGTAGTCTGTCTATTTTGTGTAGGCAGTTCTAGTGGTCCAAATGCAGTGAAATTTTTGTGGCACACTAGGTTAGATGATAGTAAGTCACTGTAATTTTCTAAGATTTTTCTGTGCTACAAAAATAAGTGTTGCTGTTCAAACCTAGTTTCAATTAGGGTTTAATTAACCTTTTTAATGCATATTTAGTTAATAATGTTTGCTTTGGTGTATCTTTGAAGCATCTTAGCTTGCTGTGGTGACTTGGCATGTTAGTACAATGGTTGTAATAGTAGTATATTAGTACATGTTCTTGGATGATGTTGACTACCTTGTAGAAGAGTTGTATTTCTACTCTATCCAATAAAGTAAACATGTTCATCTACATTCCATGCATCCTAATCATTACATGTCATCTCTCCAATGCACCTAGCACTTATACATCTGCATCATACAGGATCGCAGGAAGGAATTCCGGTAGCAGTTCCCGAGGAGCCGGAAGAGCAGCCCGAGGTACAAGAGCAGGAGGTGTCCGAGGCAGACGAGGAGGTCGGTGAGGATCTTCCGGAGTGCCCCGATCATCGCTCGAGCTCTTTCGAAAGATGCAAGCCCCGGAGCATTTTCTCTCTCGGTTTGCAAAATATTTAATTAATGGTCTACTTTAATCAATGCATTACGTTCAGGAGTTGTTTGCAACCGTTGCTGCATTATACCTTGTTTACCTTTGTATATTATATCCTTGTTACCCTGGTATTCGTAGTCGAGTCAATGCTTAGCTGGCTTAGACCGGTAGAAGTCAGGTGATTTCCTGTCACCTGCGAGCTATAGGTGGTTACCTGGATCTTGTTTGGCTAAATGTGGCGTCATGAGATATAACTAAGTGTTAATGTGAAGTTGAGACCGGACGGAGACTTACAGGGTTTCGGACTATAGTGACTTCCGTCTGTGTCGATTAAGGACCGACCGTTGTTGGGCCTCGAGTCATGTTGAACGCATACCTCACATTTAGCTGGCCAGATAAAGTACCGTCTGATCGCGAAACTCGGAGACTATTCGGGCCGAGTAGATTGCCCGCAGCGCACTGTACCGGAGAAGGTGTGGTAGGACACGGGGGCGCGATGATAAGACCAAAGAGCAGTCGGTCGGCCCCCGGTACATGTGGTTCCTGGCAAACTCGAGACTTTACCTGGATGGTTGACTCGGTGACCAATATCTCACTTTAGCGGGTGAGTGAGGTTTGTGTGAGAAATAAATTACCAGCTGGTTAATAAACGATTCGAATCGCCATCGTTCACTGGATAGTGAGCACTTCACTTGAGTTACTTCATCATAGTAATGTTGATGGAACACGTGGACATTTATATGAGATATGACATTATGAAAGTGGTTAATGATCATTGGTTATCATTACTGGTTTAATCACATGTTTACTCTAGTATAGGTGCAAATATAGTTGACAGGTTAATAACGATTAACTTGATATAATGCTTTTGAAAAGAAAAGGATTCTTAAATACCAAAAATTGCCTTTTTGCAAATGAGTCAGCTATACCATGATAAAACCCTTCATGATTCCTTGGTGTCACCTTATTTTTAGTTATGTCAGCTAAGTCTAGCTGAGTACCTTCTCGTACTTAGGGTATTGTTCCCACTTATTGCAGATGGCAGATGTATTACGGCTATTGTATCAACTGCCTCTATCCTGCGATGGGTGATGCTTAGGACCATGGGCAGTGGTCGCTCCTTACGTCTCATCTAATGCTTTTATTGGAGATGATCATGAGCTGGCACTTTATCTCAGACCCTGTGTGAGTGTGTGTGTGTGTGTGTGGATTTGAACTAAATGCTTCCGCTACTTTTATTTGAACTCGGTTTGTAATAACTATGTTTAAACTCCGATGTATCTGTGATGTGAACTTTTATGTAATTTATGATAGTGACCGCTAAACTTATTACGATCTTGGCTGGTATGTGAGTTGGTTTGAAATCCTTCGTGATTTCACGGACTACCGGGTTATACGGGCTTAAGTGGGTTAAATCTTCTGCTCCGGTAGTTGATTTTCTTACTTAATTTTGTATAATTGGTCGGTTCTGTTACAACGACCCCAGTCAAGGAAGCCTGTTGACCATGCCGTGCACAGGGACAGAATGGAGGACCACGACCAGCTAACGACGTCCGCCTGTGGCACCGGTGACAACTAGGACCGCGATGTAGAGTCGCCTCCACCACGATCTACAAGACCTGCGGGACCCGCCTATCAGGGAAGAAGAGCGACATGGCTCTAGGGCCCTCTTCTTCCCTGCTTTTTCTCTTTCTTCTTTTCCTTCTTTCTCTCTTCCTCTCTCCCATGTACCCCAGCCTTTCCCTTGATCTATAAAAGGGAAGGCTGGGCGCCCCATCAGGGAGGAGAACAAGAAGACTTTGAAGCCTTTCTAACGTTCTCGAGCCGCTAGAAAGCAACACAACCCCATTCGATACACTCACCAGAGACTTGGGACATCTTTCTTCTCTCGCCCATTTGTAACCCCTACTGCAAACACAGAGCCGGTAACACGAGCAGCATCGCACTGGATGTAGGGACGTTCTACCCGAACCAATATAATTCCTTATGTCCTCTACGCTCACCATCCGGGCCAAACGCACAGATATAAATTTACTAGTCGACGGTTTAGAACACCGACAGTTGGCGCGCCAGGTAGGGGCCTTTAGCGTGTTTTATCATCCACATCAGGCCACAGATGGCTAGCCACGGCATCAGCTAGGTCCCAGGCGCACACATGTGTTTCAAGAACCTGGATTTCTTTGTCACCACGGAGGGGGAGCTGGCGCGGGCTCCCGCCCTCGCCCAGCCCCCTCACTCCGCCGGCATCGGCACTGTCGTCAAGGCCCTCGAGGAGCTGCAGCTGCATGCTTTGGAGGCCCGCGTCCTCGACTTCGACTACGAGCAGCTGGCACGCTAGCTCGCCGTCTTCTTGGGACCTTAGCCGTCCCTGGAGGACTTATGTAATCTTTCTTTCTCGTTTGCCAACGTCATGACGTAGCTTGCTAGAGGAGAACCGCTCTCCCCGACATATGTAACAGAACCGCCCAATTATACGAAATTAAGTAAGAAAATCATTCAACATGCGAACGATTTAACAAACTTAAGCCCGTATAACCCGGTAGTCCGTGAAATCACGACGGATTTCAAACCAATTCATATACCAGCCAAGATCGTAATAAGTTTAGCGGTCACCATCACAAGTTACATAAAAGTTCGCATCACAAAATACATCGGAGTTTAAACATAGTTATTACAAACCAGGTTCAAATAAAAGTAGCGGAAGCATTAGTTTAAACCACACACGCACACAGTGTTCGAAATAAAGTGCCAGCCCATGATCATTTCCAACAAAAGCATCAGACGAGATGTAGTGAATGACCACTGCCCATGGTCCTAAGTTTCACCCATCGCAGGATAAAGGCAGTTGATACAGTAGCCGTAATACATCTGCCCATCTGCAACAAGTGGGAACAAAGCCCTGAGTACGAGAAGATACTCAGCTAGACTTACCCGACATAACAGAAAATAAAATGACACCAAGGATCATGACAGACTTTATGGTGGGATAGCTGGCTCATTTGCAAAAAGACATATTAAATATTAACAATTCTTTTCCAAAAGTCTGCATTAAGTTAATCTTTATTAACCTATCAACTATGTTTGCACCTATACTAGAGTAACATGTAATTAAGCAAGTAAGGATCATCAATGATCATTAACAACATCCATCATGTCATATTCCATGTAACTGTCCAAGTGTTCCATCAATATTACTACGATAAAGTAGCTCAAGTCAAGTGTTCACTATCCAGTGAACGATGGTGATTCGAATCGATTATTAACCAGCTGGTAATTTATTCCTCACACAAACCTCACTCATCCGCTAAAGTGAGGTATTGGTCACCGAGTTAACTATTCAGGTAAAGTCGCGAGTTTGCCAGGAACCACATGTACCCGGAGGCCGCCCGACTGCTCTTTGGCCTTATCATCGCGCCCCCGTATCCTGCCACTACTGCTCCGGTACAGTGCGTTGCGGGCAATCCACTCGGCCCAAATAATCCCAGCTTCGCGGTCGAAAGGTACATTATTCGGCCAGCTAAATGTGAGGCATGCGTTCAACATGACTCGAGGCCCAACAACGGTCGGTCCTTAATCGACTCAGATGGAAACACTACAGTCCGAAACCCTACAAGTCTTCGTCCGGTCTAAATTTCAATTCGACACTTAGTTATTCCTATATGACATATTCTTAAACAGATCCAGGTAACCACCTATAGCTCGCAGGTGACAGGCAATCACCCGATTTCTACCGGTCTAAGCAAACTAAGCATTTCTTGACTGCGAATACCAAGGTAACAAGGATGTGGTAGAGCAAGGGTAAACAAGGTATAATGCAGCAACGGTTGCAAACAACTCCTAAACGTAATGCATCAATTAAGTAAAACAGTTAATAAAATATTTGCAAACCGGGAGAGAAATGCTCCGAGGCTTGTCTCTCTCAAAAGAGCTTGGACGGTGGTCTGGGCACTCTGGAAGATCCTCACCGACCTCCTCGTCGGCTTCAGGCACCTCCTGCTCTTGCACTTCGGACTGCTCTTCCGGATCCTCGGGAACTGCTACCGAGGTCACTTCCTACGATCCTGTATGATGCAAATGTATAAGTGCTCATGTCTAGGTGCATTACATAGATGACATGAGATGATGATGATGAATGAGATTTAGATGAACAGGTTACTTTAGTTGGATTAAGTGGAATTACAACTCTTCTACAAGGTAGTCTACATCATCTAAGAACATGTACTCATAAACTACCACCAACATTCTCTACCATGCAAAGGTATTCTAGCACCCTAAGATGCTTCAAAGATACACCAAAGCACAGTTTACCAACTAACCTTGCATTAAGGTGTTAATTTAAACCCTATTTAGCACTATGCTTGAACAGCAACTCTTATTTTGGTCTCTCGGAAAAATCTAATAAAATTACAGTTGATTACTATCATGTACTCCAGCATGTCACAAAAGTTTCATTGCAATTTGAGTACTATGACTGCCTACACAAAAATAACAACCTAGGGTCTCAAAATGAGCATAAAAATACTTTATACTATGAAAAGTATCAAACAACAGATTTATCATTTTTCCTAGATTCTGCTCAGTAAACGATCACTGTATAAAAATTATCACTTGCTTGTTTTATTCATATTTTTCTATTTATAAAAAATAACAAATATTAGCAATAAAAAGTACTTAAACTACACATCAGAATTTTTCTACCAAACAGGCAGGATACACATTTTTCCTAGTAAGTACATTGCACAACAAGATTAACAAACTTGGAACCATATTTTTCTGAATTTTCTATAATTTACTACATATTTAACAAGAAAACAACAATTTCCATGATAAAATAAAAACATTACAGAAAAATATCATAATTTTGACATGCAATAATTTTAGACTATAGATCTGGCCCTAAATAGTCTATCAAATTTTACTTCACAATTTTTGGGGCCAAAATGATTAAATAAACGATTTTTAAAGCATTCATATTCCCAATAAATAAAAGAAAAACGAAATCATATTTTCTCTTCACAAAAACGGGCCAGCCCAACTGGGACAGGCCGGCCGGTCACGAAAATCCGGCCTGCGCACGCGCGGGGAAATAAAATGGGCCAGCTCCGTTGGAGCAGGCCGGCCCAAGTCACCCGTCTCACCCACGGGCGAGCGGGGACGACGCGCGGCCGAGCCGGCGCCCAACTCCGCGGCGGTGCGGTGGCCGCCGACGGCCAGCGGCCGCTTCCGGGCTCGAGCGAGCGAGGCAAGGCGCGCAACACGCTCGCGGAAACACTGTGAACACACACGCACGGTTTGCGAGACAAGGGGAGGGGTGGAGGCACCAGTGACCGGAGCGCGAGCGCGGCGGCTTCGTTCGCGGTGGCGCGGCGGGGACGGCAAAATGGTGCCCTACCAGAGCGAGCAAGGGGACGATGGAGCTCGTTCGGAGGAGGGAAGGGGGGGCGGCGGAGCTGATGAGGACATCGCCAAGATGGAGTCGAGGACGACTCCAATTCAAGAAGGGGAGGATGATGAGGACATCGCCATGCTAGACACACTGATGCTATGGTCTTCTCCAAGTTGCAATTCGTCCCTGTGACTCCAACAGCGACAGTAGGTATTTGCCTGATGATGTAAGAAGGGCTGCGATGCAGGCAAAATAAGAGCGGCTTGCAACCTATCTAGGGTTTGCGCGGCGGCGAGAAGTTACACAAGGCGGCTAGCGGGGGCAAGTCGAGTATTGTGGTGGCTTCGACTTGTTGTTTGGGAACGGTGGATGGGATAGCGGCGGAAAACAAAAATCACAGCAACGGGCGATTGAACTACGACCACGAACACAATCCTAAACCAGCAACAAGACTCGACCACGGACACAAACTCAACAATGCGAATCTGAAACGAAATTGCAAAGGCACAAAAGGTGATAGGACAGCGGAAATTGAAATCTTTTTGGGCTTTTTGTGGACTCTAGGTAATGAACAAATATGAATCTAAGGCAAACGAGAATATACCTCGCGGTAAACCTAAAATCTCTGATACCAATTGATGAGATACAGGCCCGATCTTCCGAGAGGTAACCGGTAAGTTCGACTTGTGGAGATCTCGACGTTGGCGATCCAGCTTCAAATCAGACACGATTCGAACCCCGCAACCGTTACACCACTGCTCTGTTGGTTATCAACCAAGCACAACTTGATTGACCTCGCCAAGAAGGCTTTTCCTGCAAGCGAATCGAAGAACACAAGCAAGAAGGTAAAAACACGCAATCTGAAATTGCAAATATGAATGATGCGAATATCAGTTGAGGGTTCAAGAACTCGGTTCCAAAGGACTAATTGACACAGTGGAGGAGATCAAGAACAGGGGCCTTGGATCACTGTAAAAGGATTTGTCACCACAGTTACAATGAACGATTCAGTTTCTCGATGGAAAACTAAACTCTAAACAAAACCCCATTGTCTAGCAGCGGCGGCGGCTGTTTTTATAGTCTAAGACTTGACCTAGGGTTGAGGATGGCCAGGGGTTGGGCACCCACAACTTGGGCTTAAGGCCCGACACGATACATGGTCAAGTTGGCCCAAATAGGTGACGCAGCACCTTGCCGTGGTCACACAGAATGATCCACGGACCTTCTGGAGCTGGGACCAGATCCAAAACGACGGCGTCGTCGTCCCCTTTCCAACGCATCCAAGAACGCCCCGTTTCGATGTCGTATGAAAGAGTTATGACCGAAACAGTGACGACGTGTCTGCTGAATCCGAGGGTGACGTGGCAGCTGAGTTGGGGACGAATTGCAACTTGGAGAAGACCATAGCATCGGTGTGTCTAGCATGGCGATGTCCTCATCAGGAGCTCCGTGCACGAGCAATTGAGCTGCGGTGGATGGGTGTCGCCGGAACACGGTGGCGGAGGCGGAGCTCGCTGCGGCGAGCGGCTCGTCTGCTCGGGTTTTGGAGAGGGGGAGCGAAGGAGGGGCGGGAGTGAGAGCGAGGGGGCAAAAAGGGGCCTGGCCAGGCGCTTTGAACTCGCCTGAGCTGGCAGGACGGAAGGGCGAGGGCGACCCGCGGCGTGCTCGCCGTCGCATGGCCGCCACGCGGCTCGCGCACTCTGCCGCGGTCGGGTGCGTGGTGCCTGCGTGGGAGCAGCGTGAGCGAGGGAGGCAGGCAGCGCGAGCGGACCGGCCTAGCGGCGAATCGGGGGAGGCGCGGGGGCCGGGCGGTGCAGGCCGGGCCGATTCGGCCGCGGGCCGAGAAAGGAGGCCGAAGCCCGTTAAGGAAGAAAACAATTTTTCATTTAAATTTTCAATTTCTATTAATTCAAACTCCTCTCAATTCAAAATTTTGCAAGTAGACAACATTTTCTCAAGGTGATCCAAAAATAGAAGTTGTTCTAAATTTTTAGATCTACAATTTTGTAAAAAGGTCTTAATTCAAAATCTCTCTAGTTTTTGAGATAAAGATTTAAAGTTGAATCTTTTTACAATAATTCAATTTCTAGATTTATTTCTAAAAGCAAAATTTGGGAAGATTTTTAAAATAAACTTTGTTCCAAAATGGCTCCACTTATTAGTGCACTACTAGAATACCACAAGCATGATTCTTAATTATACATAGCAAAGGCCTATTATCTCTAATTACACAAAAGCTACTATTATGGAAAATGTTAACATTTCATGTGAATGTTTAATGCAAGATGATACGTATGCATGTGATTTGATGAAGCTAAATGCAAGCTAAACACTAGAGGTGTTACAACATGCCTCACCCGGAATGCCTCGACAACGTTTCCGTTTGGTCTGCGCAATGCTACGGAGACGGTCGGTCACCTCACAGCGCAGCGCATGCATCTGCCTCTCGCAAACGACGAGTTCGTCGGGATGGCAGATTGTGTCACGGAATCCTTCTACGATCTCCTTGCAGGAGATTCTGAGGGGATCTCTGACTCCAACTCGAGCAGGGGGAGCCATCATCCCTCGCACAAGTGCTTCATGGCGGAGGGCGCCCACTGTGCGAAACCCCCCGAAGGGCACGTCACCAACGTCCGCGAGGGGGAAGTTACCCTCCATCTGACCCTGACGATGGAGTCGGGGCAGATGGGAGGGTCCCGCCTAACCCACGGTTAGAGCAGCTAAGGGCGCAGCAGCAGGAGCTCGAGGATGCGTGACTCCAGCTAGAGGAGGAGCGCGCAGAGCTCGAGCGCGAAATCGCTCGCCACGGAGATGGCGGGCGTGCGCGCGCTAGGGCCTGTGACTCTTCCCTCTCTCGCCCGTTTGTAACCCTTACTGCAAACACAGAGCCGGTAACACGAGCAGCATCGCACTGGACGTAGGGGCGTTCTGTCTGAACCAGTATAATTCCTTGTGTCCTCTGCGCTCACCATTCGGGCCAAACGCGCATATACAAATTTACTTGTTAACGGTTTAGAACACCGACAGGTTCTTTGTTAGGGGTCGTCACGGCTCCTGCTTGCACAATGTGTTTTAGCACCTCTTACTACAAGTACTTAGTCGAGCCCAATTTTATGTAATTTAGCAACATGATCCAGAAACACAAGATACATTTCACCGGTTAATGTCCAAGATATTGTTTCACATGTTAATGTCAAAGCCAAGTGGCATAGAACCTTTTAAAATAGGATGAAAGAATGATTAAACGCTATGAAAGTGTGTTGATGCAAAAGTAAATCTGCAAACACAAAGGGCTAATACCCGAAGTCGATATCCAAAGCGTGCCAGTCAATTTGACCTGTTAATCGACAAGGATAAAGATACGAGCACTTTGGTCCTGACAACAGCGATACGCCCGGAAGTCACGGCCAACAGGTACTCACGCGGAACTCGAGGATCGTCGAAGATTGCACTTAGAGTAATGCAACTCGCCGGATCGATGAGAACTCGTAAAAAGGAAAAATATGTAAATTGACGAAGTCGCCGAAAGTAGATGTAAATAAGAGTAAAAGCTGTTTTTTGATGTATTGATTGATTGATCCCCTATTACATTGCCCTTCACTCTATATTTATATCCTGATCTATGAAAACGTAACCAAATACGACTAAATCCAAATCTAAGGAAAAACATGACTTTGATACAACTCAGACTCTACTAATCGTATACAAGGAAATTAACTCCTATTTTATTGCATAGTCCGCCTCAATCACGATGGTATTCTCATCGACCTCCTTTTCAACGGCACAATCCCTGTTCCATCGGCAGCAGCCTTCAAGTTCCTTCCATCGGCACATCCCCTATTCCATCGGCAGTAGTCTTCATACCCTCCTTCATCGGTACATCCCCTGTTTCATCGGTAGCAGTCTCCAAACCTTCTTTTATCGGTATCGGCAATAATACCCTTAACCTCATCGGCAACTCTTCAAATTGAACCCACACGCTGCCACTACTCACAAACAAACTTACTCTCCATGGCTATCAACCTGCACGGTAATCTCTCCTCTGTTGATTAGCCCTTCCTGATCATCTTGACACGTGCTAAAAATGATGTCAACACATGCCCCCCAATTTCGGAGTATAAGATACTGATGCTCCGAAATTTACTCCAACTGATGCTTGCTATTACCCATTCTCCAAGCATAATATGATCTGTTACTAGATTTAATCTAGATCTAATCCATGTATCTCAATAAATATCGCACATTCTCTAACCTTCTTTGCCTTAATTACGGTTGAGATACCAAAGTAACAACCCATCAGCAAGATCTTACCACGACACATCATTTTTTCAGAACTAAAAAATCCTGCATCGAGATATCCTTCAAGTCATGATTACTTGCCATCAAATCTTCTGTACCATCCCTTGATTGTCGTGCGAACAGTTACCATATCCAACTGAACCACCTCGATCCATCCGCATACGGCATAGAGATAAGTCAAGAATACCCCTACCCCAAATGGCCTATAAATAGATTTCTCCGGGCTGCTCATCTTCTACCTTCAAACTCCATCCTTTGGCATTCTCACTCCGGCGGCAACCCTAACCAACAACCGCGCATCCTCGACTCACCAGAGCCACTGTCATCTTCAAGTTCTCAACTCGTGCCCTCATCCGTTCGAAGCAATGGCTGTTAACTTCGATGTCCCTGCGGTTCGTTCTTCCTCTATTACTTTTCCTTTAATCCTTTTGGTTCCCTGCGAGTTCTTACAGTCGGCATTTTCCTATCTCCTCCATTTTCTTGGTCCTTCAAACTCAGGAACTGCGCAACACACTGGTGATTCCAACCCATCAACCTCCCCTTCATTGCCTAGGTCCAATGGGTGACCCAGATCCAACTGTCCTGATTAATGCAGAGGCAAATCGCATTCCCTTCAAATCTCAAAATTTCTCTTTGAATCTGTGGAAAGACACGTTCCGTTCTTGGCCCAAACCCACCAAAGGGTGGAAAAACTAGTTCTTGAGGGTCAACAGATCAATGCAAGTGTTCTGGACAGAACGGAAGATAGATCAATGTATCAGGCTATCCATTGCCGATATACAAAAGAACGAGTCCATGATGATAGCTGCCGCTCAATTTTGGTCAGATACCACCAATACCTTTATGTTTGGTCATGGCCCATGTGCCCCTACTCTTGCCGATGTATATATGCTCACAGGCTTGGACATCTCAACTGTTGATGAAGGCCACATTTTTGGCAGAAAAGCTGAATACAGAGTAAGTACACGCAACATCGGCGGCTGGACGGGATACATCCAAGAGTACCAAAAGACTGGTACTGTCAATCAAAGGGAACACGCCACATTCCTAAACATGTGGCTAGAGAAGTTTATTTTCTGTGGTCGATCGGTAGGACCAACCAACGCTTTCCTCCTAGCAGCAGAACTCTTAGCCAACGGTGTCAGATTCCCACTTGGCCGATATCTCCTGAGTTCAACCTACCACCTTCTCCACCAAGTATCTCAGAAGCTTATACTTGGCGAACCCATCGGCAATCTGGGAGGCCCATGGTGGTTCATCAATATGTGGTTAAACGCTCACATGCACAAGCGTTTACAGTTGGATCTCTTTGCTCAGGAATTCCCACGAGAGATTCCCGAAGATTACGTCCTTAGAGACGATGAATCGGCAACACGCCCCCCTCTCAACTTCGGCGAAGCCATAATTGTCCTTCCCGGAACAGAAGCCAATGAGGACCAAATCGGCAGATTTTTTCAAACTTTCTACCATGGCCTCCCTCGTGACCTCAGGGCTTGGGTACCTTACATTGATGAGGATAACAAGTTCCCTCTCCTCTTCAATTTCACCGATAGTGATCTGAACCAAGACAATGATCTTATGATGGCCATTATCACCCCCAGAGCAATCCCAGTCAACACATTTGGTAGCGGGAAAGCTTCCCATATTACTTATGAATTCTACAATCCATCGGCAGTATCTCACCAGCTGGCCTTTGGGCAACTGCCAATCAAGCTATGCTATGCCGATGTGATCAAGCCCAGAGAAATCATTACCGCTGGAACTGAATGGAGCAGGATAGTAAGACTTGCTCCCGATGCCGATATCTCCAATGTCGATCTCTCCGCCTGGTCACCAGCATCTTTCATAACAGAGTCATATAAGCAATGGTGGCAAGAGTGGAAAGAACAGCTGTTTTCAACATCTGTTCACACGTATCGGCACATGATCGATCCCAATTATGCCATTCCTGACAATGCAGTAAGTTCCTTTTAACTTTTGTCTCTTTCCTTCCTTTTATATGCATATCGGTAGCTAATCTTTCTTGAAACAGGCCGATGATCCAGTTCCACCAATAAGCAAAAGTGGAAAACCCTTCAACCTCCATCCAGCCTCTCCAGTCTCAATAATCAGCTACAACGCCCCCACCTTAGAGGCCTTGACCTTCCAGAGGACTCGCGCCAAAACCATCACTTCGAGACCAAGACTGGGAACATCCAGGGCTTCTCCAAAGGCTGCTGCTTCAAGCCTAATCAAGGCTTTTAAGGTAATAACCTTGCTTACTCTGTTTTCTACCGATACACTCTATATTAACACACAACTATCAGGGTGTGCAAGCTACAGCTGGATCGTCATCGGCAACTTTACCAAGCACCACGACCTCTACCCCTCCTTCAGAGGTATTCTCTTATTTTTATATTTTTCCCTGTTAAATATCCAATCTTATACCCGTTTTTGCAGCAACAAACGGGCACATCGGCAAGCACGCCAAGCATGCAGGCTCCCCAACCAACAGACGTCGATGCCCCCTAGCCAATTGTCATTGAAGCCCAAACAAAGCGTAAAGCTTTGACCGATGCTGAAGCTCAACAAAAACGACAGAAATCTACACCAGCCCCTGCGTCTGCTCCAACACCTGTCAGCCAACCCACCGACATAACTGAACAAACTGCTCCTTCTGCACAAGATACATCATTGGCAATTACACCTCAAGGGCCGACTACCGATGTGATCATAGAAGACATTCCATCGGCATCCTCTGCCGATCCTTCGTATGATCCTCCACAAGCCGCTCCCTCAAGCCAAGCTTAAGAAATCGCCCTGAAGCAGGTAAATCAATTAATTGTTTGGTTTATAATATCCCCAGATATCACAGCTAGGATTTCTAATTCCCTTTATTTCACAGGAACAAGATTCCCCCGATAGCTTATTCTCTTTTGCTATCGATGTCTCCGATGATGACGGAGAAGAGGCGAGTTCTTCCCTCGCATTGGGAACAATTTCGTCAGACACCTATAGCAAGCTAGAAGCCCTCCTAAATCTGCTACAGCAAGACACTGCTCAATTGGTGATCGACTCGGACCCTACGAGGACTATCTTCAAAACGATCAGCGGCCAAGTCCCTGCCATCGTTGAAGAAACCATCTTTCCAGCAGTCCATCTAGAGAGCAGACAGCTTCAATATCAAAGGGTCGTTCATCATATTGCTGACAGAGCAGCTCAGGCTCAACTTAAAGAAGAAATGCTGCAGCTGAAGCAAACTGCCGATGAGAAGCACAAGAATATCAACAACTTGCAAGCCTCCAGTGCCGATCTTAGGCAGAAAATCTTAGATCTATCGGCAAAGAAGGCAGCCCTGCAAGCTGAACTGGAAAAGGTTGAGACAGCTCTGACTCAAGCTAAACAAGAAGAAGACCAACTTCCCGATGCCATCAAGGCCCTTCAACAGGAATGAGATGCTCAAGCTCGCAAGGCCTTGGTCCTCAAAAAGAAACTCAAGCCTGTGGAAGGAAGTGCCGATGAAGACGCCAAGGAATTAAAAGAAGCCGATGAAATTCGTCTGCGTGCGATATCAGCTATCCAGACCTTGTTAAATTAGTGCATCGGCAACAATTGATACTTTGTTTTAACTCCAGCCGATAGGATTGTTATCGGCAACTATACTTTTATGCGTCTATCCAGATACTAGGGTAATATTTCTTTAAATATTTTCCATTTAACGCTCTGGGAAATACAACTCCTTCGAGAGTTTCAAGAATATACGCATTACCAGGAACAAATTGATTTATCCGATATGGACCTTCCCAATTAGGTGACCATTTGCCAAACTTAGAACTTTTAGCCCCAATCAGTAAAATCAATTTCTAGACCAATTCACCATCGACAAATTCCTTTACCTTCACTTTCTTGTCATACCATCTAGCTACCCTTTTCTTATTCTCCTCGATGCTAACTAAAGCTTTTAACCGATGACCTGCTACATCTTCCAATTCATCTTTCATAAGAATATCATAATCATCGGCTGTCAGTTGATCCTGAAAGCGCATTCGCCTAGAACCAATCTTAATCTCCCAAGATAATACCGCATCGTGTCCATACACCAATTGATAAGGTGCTACCTTGGTTGCACCATGACATGCCATCCGATATGACCACAAAGCTTCATTTAATATTATATGCCACTTTTTAGGGTACTCTTTAATCTTGCGCTTAATGAGTTTGATAATTCCTTTATTAGATGCTTCAGCCTGGCCATTAGCTTGGGCATAATACGGTGAAGAATTCAAAACTTTAATTCCCATACCTGCAGCAAACTCATCAAATTCACCCGATGTAAACATAGTGCCCTGATCGGTAGTGATGGTTTGAGGGATGCCAAATCGGTAGACAATATGCTCCTTCACAAAATCAACCATGTTAGCCGATGTCACCTTTTTTAAAGGAATTACTTCAACCCACTTTGTGAAATAATCGGTAGCAACCAGAATAAACTTATGCCCTTTACTCGATGGTCGATAAATCTGACCGATGAGATCAATAGCCCAACCCCGAAACGGCCAAGGCTTAATTATGGGGTTCATAGCCGATGCGGGTGCCCTTTGAATATTACCAAATTTTTGACATTCCTGACATCCTTCAAAATATTTAAAACAATCCTCAAGAATAGTTGGCCAATAATATATATTTCTTCTAATCATCCATTTCATCTTGAACGCTGACTGATGAGCCCCACATACTCCTTCATGAATTTCACTCATCAGGCTTTTTGATTCCTCTATGCTAACACACCTGAGTAAAACTCCATCTATGGTACGGTAATACAATTCATCATCGAGGAGTACATACTTGGTCGCTTGGAACCTTATACGTCTTTCAACCTTTTTAGATGGATTCTCTAAATAATCAATAATTTCCTTTCTCCAGTCATCGGTATCAGCCACTGATATCAATGCTTCTTGAACAGGTTGATATCCTGAAGCATGCTGAGCCAATCGGTTAGCCTCTTCATTATGCATCCGGGAAATATGCTCCAGATGAAAACTCCTAAACCCTTTTAACAATTCCAAACACTTTTCATGATATGAAATTAGAATTTTACTTTGGCATTCATAAACCCCAATCAACTGATTTATAACTAGCATAGAATCACCAAAGACTTCAACAGCATCAGCCTGTACTTCTTTAAGCAACTCTAACCCTTTTATCAGGGCTTGGTACTCAGCTTGATTGTTTGTCGATGTAGCAACGATCGGCAATGAGAACTCATACTTCTTCCCCTGAGGGGAAATTAACACAATACCGATGCCTGCCCCTTCACCACAAGTAGACCCATCAAAGAAAAGTGTCCACGGAGCAACTTTCAGAGAATCCACCGTGTTGCAATGTTGAGTAACAAAATCGGCCATAACTTGTCCTTTAACTGCCTTAGCCGACTCATACCGTAGGTCAAACTCTGATAATGCTAAAATCCATTTACCAATCCTACCATTTAATATCGGCATAGATAGCATATATTTGACCACATCATCTTTGCATATGACAGTACATTCAGCCGATAGTAAATAATGCCTCAACTTAATACAAGAGAAATATAAGCATAAGCATAATTTCTCAATGGCCGAATACCTGGTTTCAGCATCTATTAACCGTCTGCTCAAATAATAGATAACACGCTCCTTTCCTTCAAATTCTTGAATAAGAGCTGAACCGATAACAATATCTTCAGTTGATAAATACAATCTAAAAGGCTTTCCATGTTGGGGTGGAACTAACACTGGAGGATTTGTTAAATAACTCTTAATCTGATCTAAGGCTAATTGCTGTTCTTCCCCCCATTTAAATTCCTGATCGACTTTCAATTTCAATAATGGACTGAAAGCCTTGATCTTACCTGACAGATTAGATATAAATCTTCTGATGAAATTAATCTTACCGATCAAGGACTGTAATTCAGTTTTATCGGCAGGAGCAACAACCTTGTTGATTGCCTCAATAGATTTTCTACTAATTTCAATGCCCCGCTGATGCACCATAAAACCCAAGAATTGTCCTGCCAATACACCAAATGCACATTTATTGGGATTCATCTTTAACCCATGTTTTCTTGTGCACTCCAATATCTTCCGTAGATCGGTTAGATGCTTTGTGATGTCTCCAGACTTAATCACTATGTCATCAATGTAGATTTCTACCAACGTGCCGATATATTCATGGAAAATAAAGTTCATAGCTCTTTGATAAGTAGCACCGGCATTTTTCAAACCAAATGTCATAACTATCCATTCAAATAATCCCACATGACCTGGACACCTAAAAGCAGTCTTGGAAATATCTTCTTCAGCCATGAATATTTGATTATAACCTGCATTACCATCCATGAAACTAATAATCTGATGCCCTGCTGCAGCATCAATCAACAAATCAGCAATCGGCATTGGGTAACCATCCATTGGTGTGGCCTTATTGAGATTCCTGAAATCAATACAAACACGAAGTTTCCCATTCTTCTTATATACAGGAACCACATTAGAAATCCACTCTGCATATCGACACTGCCGAATAAACTTTGCCTCAATTAATTTGGTTATTTCAGCCTTAATATCAGGAAGTATATTAGGATTGCATCGGCGAGCCGGCTGCTGATGTGGCCGAAATCCAGATTTAATAGGCAACCGATGTTCAACTATAGATCGGTCTAATCCAGGCATTTCAGTATAATCCCAAGCAAAACAATCTTTATATTCCTTTAACAAATCAACTAGTTGCTGTTTACACTTGGAATTTAACTTAGAGCTAATAAAAGTGGGCCTTGGCCTATCGCCTTCACCAATATCTACTTCTATTAAATCATCTGCCAATGTAAATCCTTGACCTAATTTTCCATCATCGGCAAATCTATCCATTAAAACTCTTCTTCAGAACCGACTGCTTGGATCGGTAGAATTTCATAATCGGCAACCTTGAGGAACTCTTTTTCCCAGGCTTCTCCCGATATGCACTTGGTTCGTTCATAAGTGTCTGATTCTGCCGATGCGATGATATAAGAAGAGTCACCAGGAACAACTTCAATCTTATCTCTAATCCACTGTACCAGACATTGATGCATTGTAGAAGGAACACAACAATTAGCATAAATCCAATCCCTTCCCAAGAGCAGATTATATGCACCCTTGCCATTAATAACAAAGAAGGTTGTCGGTAAGGTTTTACTGCCGATGGTCAACTCAACACATATTGCCCCTTTAGCTGGTGATACATTGCCTTCAAAATCCTTTAGCATCATATCGGTCTTAGTTAAGTCTTGATCTCCCTTACTAAGCTTCCGATACATCACATAAGGCATAATATTAATTGCAGCTCCTCCATCAATAAGTATCTTAGATACAGGCTGCCCATCAACTCTGCCTTTTACAAACAAAGCCTTGAGGTGTTGTCTCTCATCATCGGCAGGCTTCTCAAAAACAGCCATCATTGGATCTAGCGTTAATTGAGCTATTTGGTCAGAGAAAACAGCCTCTTCTTCGCTATCAGACAGAGCCAAAAATTCCATCGGTAACATAAACACCATATTGACATCTGCCGATGGACCTTTATTTTTGTGCCTTATCTGCCAGTGCTGGTTACCAGATCTCTCATTGGAGGGACTTTCTTCTTGATATAAATCTTTTTGACGCTCTCGCTGCATTTTTCTCTTCTGTGTCTTTGTCAAACCCTCTAGACACCATTGAGGAAGCTTAGTTTTCCATACTGGTTGATAAGTCCTAGTTGTCTCCACACGACGTATATTAGGATCCCTGTAAAATATTTCTTCATCAGGAACTCTTGCATTTGCCATCTCTTCAAGTTCCTCTTGGTTTCTCAGAAAATATGCAACGCGTTTACCAAGCCTTTCATGCACACTGAGCCTGCCCCCCAACCGATCATGTACTGATGCTCTCCCTCTGATCGGCTCATTAATGAGCAAACCTTGATTACCAGATTGAAACCTTCTTATAGGATGATTAACTCCATAATAACCATTGCACTCTGGACAATCTTCAACAGTAGGTAACTTAATACCTTCCTCCCAACAATGAATAAAAAACAGACAATTCCAATGATCCTTATGCCGATTCCACTCTTCTTGACGCCTTTCCTCTTGTTGTCGTCGATACCGGTCCCTTCGCTGACGCCAGCCTTCTTGTTGTCTTCGATGAGTGATCACGATGCCAGATCGAGGAGGCCTCCCAGAACCGCCACTTTCCGTCAATAGTCCCTTGCCTTTTGCATCATCGGTAGTTATCCGATGTTGGGGATCTACTGATGCATTCTTTTCAGCAGCTTCCGATGTCAACACCTTAATTTTCCCTTCAGCATCCAACACATTTGCTGGAAAAGGATGTTGATCAATTTTCATCGGCTTTTGAATCTTGGAATTGCCAAATTTTATTCTGCCAGACTCAATAGCTAACTGCAATTGTTGTCTAAATACTTTGCATTCATTGGTATTGTGTGAAGTTGCATTATGCCACTTGCAATACAGCATATGCTTCAACTCTTCTGCCGATGGGATCACATGATTAGGTGACAATTTAATCTGGCCCTCCTGAAGCAAAAGATCAAATATCTTATCGGCTTTGGTGACATCAAAAGTAAACTTTTCTGGCTCTTTGTGACCAAAGGGACAAGATATTGGCTTCTTATTCTTAACCCACTCTGCCAAACCGATAACTGGTTCATTATCTGAATCAGAATCTTCCGCCTCTTCAACAAATGAAACTTTCTTGTTCCAATTTCTTTTAGGTTCAAAAACCCTAGTGTCTTGATCAGAAATCCTTTGCACTAAATGACTTAGGCTTTCGAACTCCTGAGAAGCATATCTGTCCTTAAGATGTGGTAACAATCCCTGAAAGGCTAAATCGGCAAGCTGTCGATCATCCAATACCAGGCTATAACATTTGTTCTTTACATCTCGTAGCCTTTGCACAAAGCCTTCTACCGATTCATCATTGCGCTGTTTCATCTTTACCAAATCGGTAAGCTTCTTTTCATGAACTCCAGCAAAGAAATACTTATGAAATTGCTTTTCCAGATCAGCCCAGGTGATAATAGAATTTGGCGGTAGTGAAATAAACCATGTAAATGCTGATCCAGATAGAGATGATGAGAACAGACGAACTCTCAATTCATCTCTACAAGCTGCCTCTCCACATTGAATAATAAAACGATTAACATGCTCCATGGTTGATGTATCGTCTTGCCCAGAAAATTTAGTGAAGTCTGGCACCTTGTAACGATTTGGGAGAGGAATTAAATCATATGCCGGAGGATACGGAGTTCGATAAGAATAGGTATTAACTTTGGGCTTGATCCCAAACTGATCCCTCATAATTTCTGCTATCTTATCGGCCCAAAAAGCATCGACATCTTGCTGATGATATGGTTGAATCTCTGCTGGAGGTATCTGTTGATACCCTTCTGCATACCTTTGTGGCCCACGATCTCCAGCAATTGGCACATTTGCTACTATCTGTGGTCCATTAACCTGCTGAAAAGGGTTCATCGGCTGAACTGCCGATGCTTGATTCTAAAAACCAGCATGCATGTAACCTTGATGAACACCTATGGCTTGCTGATTTGGCTGAACTGTATGTTGAGTGGGAAACTGCCCTGACCAATTATTAGTATTCATCGGCACAAAGTTTGCCGATGGCTGGTAGCTTGTTGGCATTGCTGGATAATTACATCCAACTTGAGGCATAACCTGGACTCCAGGTTGACTGGCAATAGGAGCCTTCTGCTGCATCGGTAACAAATTTGCCGATGGACTTGAACTAGATGTTTGACCCAGAGACGCCTGAAAACCTCCTAGACTCGGTTGTACAGTAGTTGTAGTATATTGAGGCGCTTGAGCTATCGGCAAACCAGCCGATGGCATAGGAGTTTTTCCCGCTGCATCAAACACTTGAGATAATCCGTGATTGAAAGTAGATGGCTCCGGAGGCATACCATATCCCCACCAATTAGCAGGAGTTTGATTATTCTGTGGTACAGGACCTGATAAAGCTGATGCTGATAGATCTGTACCAAGCTGAACTCGTCCTGATAATGCTGAATCCGGACGCACCGGAGTAGACTGTACGTTAGATAAACCTGCTGATACTGGAGGAGAAGAAATCTCTATACCCGCAACGGCTGGAGGAGCTGATGGAGCAACAGCAGATGCTGCTTCTGGTTGATGATAAGCAGGCCCAACGTAACGGGGTGACGCTTGCCCTTCTTTGAAAGTTCGAATCACAGCATTATGAACAGTATTGGACAACACATTGGAGTGATTAATTAAAGCATGATTCACCGCAGAATTAACCATCTCTTGAAGTTTACCCGGATTAGGATCAAAGGTGACCTGCCGAGGCAACGGCAAGTCCTGCTTCTGGATAACTTGTCCACTTTTGTTCAAGCTGAATGACTTCAAGCAAAGCTGTCTATATTCTTCAATAGCCCTCTCCATAGCCTGCTTCTGATCATCCTTAAGATCTTCTTCTGTTACTGCGATGATATTCCCAGCATCGATCTCATGATTAGGCATCTTGACTATATTTGTCCCACCAGACGTGCCAAAAGATGTGTTGATGCAAAAGTAAATCTGCAAACACAAAGGGCTAATACCCGAAGTCGATATCCAAAGCGTGCCAGTCGATTTGACCTGTTAATCGACAAGGATGAAGATACGAGCACTTTGGTCCTGACAACAGCGATACACCCAGAAGTCATGGCCAAGAGGTACTCACGCGGAACTCGAGGATCGTCGAAGATTGCACTTAGAGTAATGCAACTCGCCGGATCGATGAGAACTCGTAAAAAGGAAAAATATGCAAATTGACGAAGTCGCCAAAAGTAGATGTAAATAAGAGTAAAAGCTGTTTTTTGATGTATTGATTGATTGATCCCCTATTACATTGCCCTTCACTCTATATTTATATCCTGATCTATGGAAACGTAACCAAATACGACTAAATCCAAATCTAAGGAAAAACATGACTTTGATACAACTCAGACTCTACTAATCGTATACAAGGAAATTAACTCCTATTTTATTCCATAGTCCACCTCAATCACGATGGTATTCTCATCGACCTCCTTTTCAACGGCACAATCCCCGTTCCATCGGCAGCAGCCTTCAAGTTCCTTCCATCGGCACATCCCCTATTCCATCGGCAGCAGTCTTCATACCCTCCTTCATCGGTACATCCCCTGTTTCATCGGTAGCAGTCTCCAAATCTTCTTTTATCGGTATCGGCAATAATACCCTTAACCTCATCGGCAACTCTTCAAATTGAACCCACACGCTGCCACTACTCACAAACAAACTTACTCTCCATGACTATCAACCTGCACGGTAATCTCTCCTCTGTTGATTAGCCCTTCCTGATCATCTTGACACGTGTTAAAAACGATGTCAACAAAGTGATAAAAAATAGCGCCACCATTTGATACTATGTTCGCTAAGCCTAAACGTGAGATGAGATAGATGGAAAACCTGGTCTTTTTTGCTTAATTAGTGTTTAGAAGCTATAATTCATAGGCCGGGTATTATATCTGTCGAGTTAGAACAGCGTGACCAAGCATATTGTGTTGTCTGAACCCAAAACAAATTGAAAGACATAACACGATAATTGGATAAATTTTCAAGCTCGGCATGTTGTGTTGTCTGAACCCAAGATAAATTGCAAAACATATCATGATCACCTGATAAATTTCTAAGCTCGCTATGGCATACGAATTAGAGCAACTTGCGTTCAGGTATGGTATAATGTTTGATTTTAAGATAAATTGGAAGGTGTGGTACGATCATTAAATCTTCAAGCCTTAAGTGAAGAAGTTGTATGTCATTGCAATGCGTGAGCATGTTTGTTATAAAAGGTGATGGCCGATTGACACCACTAAAGTCGAGTATATATATCAATCTATTTTTTTTAAAAAAAATATATAAAATTTCATTACTCAGATGCCAATGCCAAATCGTTGGTAAGAGCATCTCCAATAGTTCCAAAAAGTTAATTAGAAAATCAATGAGTTTTTCAAGTGGCTAAAAATTGAGAGCATATTTGTTGGGTTCCTCCAACACTTTTTAAAACCTACTCCTAAAATATAAAAGATAATTTTACATAAGGAATCTCAAATTATTTTCTAAATCACTCCAACCACTTTTATACTTTCTTTTATCTCTTGTACATTTGCATTAGAAACCCTGGCCTATTCTTTAATCTCTCACATCGTTCCACCTCCAGATTGGCATGTCAATACGTGCACATATTTCCGCACGATTGGATTGATTTTTCCAAGTGCAGAAAGATTGGGAGTTGAGATATGGAGTTGTCGGAGAGTGGTTGTTTTCAATCTTGCTAAAAAAACTAGATTGGGAGTGAGTTTGGAAACTCTTAGAGATGCTCTAACCTAATAATACAACTTGGAATATACTTTCAGAGATCATCATGATCTACTTGGTTCCACATTCGTGGGACATGCAGGGGATCAAAACATTTCTAAACTATATGCTATCATTTCCAGATTCCTTCCTAGGCTAGGCCACTTGCCGAACATCGATCAAACCTTACCATTGTCGCTGCATGTTTGACCATGACGACATCAGTCTCCAGGAGCCATCTCCGACGCCCATATCTGCTGCTCTCTGCAGTGCTTGCATACAGGCAATGAATTCCACATGAAAGACCTCCAACACTTTCTCCAATGTGCCAGACTGTTAAATTTTTATCACGCATTTTTTAATCTCCAAACACTATTATTTTTCGTTTTTCGTGGTTCAAACGAATTGTGAAGATTCAGCGCGAGACATTCTCATATATACCACGCAATACTTAACTTGATTCCTCCAAAAAAAAATTCTGCATGGAATCAATATTCAGGTCCCATGGCACACCAGAATTTTTACAGTCACTACCACACTACACCTGCATGTACACCCAACTCATCAATCATCAGCAATTTTAGCAACCTCTGGGGGACAGGTTAACCAAGAGAAGCATTCACAAGACATCCAGGAAAACAAAGTTAGAGACGGCTGCTGTTCAGCATCATCAGGGCTGGATGTCGTAGTGGTAGACGAAGTGTGGCGGCGACGGCGAATCCGTGTCGCTCCTCACGTGGATCCCCTCATGATACTGGGTGCTCCTGCTGACATGGCTCTCCTCGTGGTGGTAATGCGTCTCGTGCGTGCTCCTGAAGTGAGTCTCCTCCCGGTACTGTGATGAGTTCCTCACCTGAGTCTCATCCTCCTCATGGCGATGCCGCTGCTTCTCGGCTTTGTCGACCCTCACCTCCACCATCTCCTCCTCTTTCTCTCTTTGTTCGAAAGGGTGGAAGATGGGGTGCAGGTAAGCGTTAGCCAGGAAGGATTTCAGGTTCAGGTTAGGCTCCGATGTGTGCTCCATGGTATCCTTCGCCATTGCTTCCTGGCAAGACAACAGAGAATTACCAACATTAGTACAAATCAGAGGTTGCTCTCATTGTCTCATAGCCATAGCACAGACTGGCTCATGGCTCACCTCTAGAGGATACTTCCTGAAAGCTGGTTCGAACCGGCTCTTGCAGTACTTGTGGAACCAGATCGTCAGCAGTGGCAGGAAGATGAGCAGAGGGGTGGAGTACGCAGCTTTCTTTGTGCTCATCAACCCAAACAGAGTTACATGAGAGATGAGCAGGCTAGCTATTATCCGCGAATGCACCTGAGGCCAGAATGCAGCGGCACTCTCATACTCCTGATTGTACACGTTGATGATCTGAAGCCAACAATGAACCAAAGAGGAAGAAGTATGGAGTTCAGTGAAACTCGACTCTAGGGTCATCACAAGGTGGAAGTATCATCAACAAGATTAACTAACCTGGTGTCTGTAGACGAGGAAAGCAAAGGCAAAGAAGACGATTATGAATGGCAGGAGAAGGGGGGTGACAACGGCATATACGAGGCCGAGGAGGAAATACAACTGAAGGGATGGAAGATTTTCTCCAAGTCCTATGCTGCCTGGATCCATCGCCCTCTCCCTGTCCCTCTCCGTTTTCACGATAAACATGTTCTTCAGATGGTATATCACCAGAGCCTTCACTCGAAAGATCTCGTTAGCAATACCAGCCCAGCCATCAACCATTATGTATGTCATGAAAAATGTGGCCTTCATTGGTATAGCTACCCCGATGGTCCTCGGTATTCTGCACAAAGAATATGCCGTCTTGCATGTTATGACTGTGCATTCCCGTAAACTCTTTATTAGACATCTTTGAAAAGTTAACAAGCATTTACTAGTTTTGCGTAAATCGAATAAAAAGCAAAAAGAACTTTTAGATTCATAAATATGCAGGGAGTTAAAAATGAAGTCTGAAGATAATTACTGTGTAGGAGGCTGGTGGAGAAACGAATATAGCTGTTCAAATGCTGTGCCAGCGATTATGCTTCCAAGGAATACGTTCACCAGCATGAAGTAATAATATTTCGAAGCAGTCCTTCTTTCCAGCGATGATAAAGAGACATAGCCTTCAAACTTTGACATGATCAGCAGAACTGAAGGGAGGACATAGAGGAAAATCTTCAGAGCCAGACCAGGAAGAAATCCCTGAAGGAAAGATTTCACCACCTTTCTGCAATCAAATGAGAAAGCAGGGAATAGACCTACTAAGTAGCAGTCAAGAGTTATTTGAATCAGGGAGAGAACGAATGTACAGAGAAAGAAACCTTACGCTTCAATTACTGGCTTCAGAAAAGGAGCAACTTTTTCAAGACCCTCGAGATTGGCAAGTGATTGAACAAACGCGATGGGGATCATGTAGAAAAACACTAAAGCAAAGACCGCGACAGATATCAGAAACCTGCGGATACTGAGAGAGAAAAATGGGATGGCAAGATTTTGCCAATAAACATCCCGCGGTTCAGGAGCCCAATCAGTCAGCCATTGGGTTGGGTTCTTTGACTGTTGTGTCTGTGCACACACAGCAGCACCCCATCTCGAGTCAAATGTCACAAAGGAAACTGGCATAACAGCTTTTGGGTCATTGAGAACTTTCTGGCGCTCTGATGCCATCTGCAAATATCAAGACAATAAACAGCCTGTGTTAAAATTGTACATAGAAGAAATAAAAGGCTTTATTTATGCCATATGCAAATATCACTGACGATGAATCATAAGATCAAGAACTGCAGACTTACCCTCCTCTCAAGTTCGCTGATTCTAGCCCGGTAGTAGTCTATTTGATCCACTTCCCTGCCACAGAAACCAAGGCATCCTGTCTGAAACACAGGAAAAGAACAACATGCTGAGCCATTTCTTGAAAACAAACTACAGAATGGGTACGGTTGAAGAACTCGGTACGCCAGCAAATGAAAGAGAATAGAATCAATGTTGGAAAAGTTACCCGTCCTGTTGGTCTTCTCTCAGGATGCCTTTCAAACTTCAGCTCGTAGTAATCCAACCAGTTTTGAAGCCTCTCCTTTTGCTTCACGAGTTTAGCGTACCGATTTGCATTGTAAACAGGCTAATCATAGAAAGCAAGGTTGCCTCAGTAATCACCACAATTCGCAACAACCAAAATTTGCTATCGGTTGAAAACTGAGTAGAATGTAAGATAATCATGCCTGACCAAATGCAAGGTGAAGGAGACGTAAGCAAAGGAGAGGGCCATGTACCTGCTGACCAAGATAGTGGTCTGGATGATTTCTTCGGAAGAACTCGTCCACTGTTTCAGAAGTTGAATGGCTTGAGATGCGAGGAATGTTTCTAACAATCACCTGGAATTGCCAAAAAAAAAATTAAATGCTGCAGAAATACCTTAAAGGATCTCAGTTCTAAATGTGAATATATTAAGTTATAGCACGAATTTGGTACATGTTCTGCTCAGCAAATTCGCACTAGGGTATGTGTTCTGTCATTCTGTGTTCAACTACGCTTTTCCTAGCTATTCATCACAAATGCAGTGGAACTTGGTCCATATATATATGGTTAGTATATCACATCATACTTTGTCATTGTACTTACAGTGAATTGATCGGCACAACGCTTCTGGGAAGCCAGGAAATGCAATCTCATAAATGCTACATTGCTATATTCTTTGTACAGCATAAAGCATGCCCAGAATGTGAACACATATGCCATCAAGAGATGAATAAAGAATCTGAAATGAATTGCAATGACAATGGTCAGATAACCCTGAGTAGTCACAACATGCAAACAAAACTGAAAGATAACAGGCATGGAAAATGTTCTGGACATTGTATGAGTATAAAGGAACAACCAAAAAATCTAAGAGTTCATAAGATCCATACCTGTTGGATCCAGGGCTAACATTTGATATAGAAAGCTTATCGATATCGCTGAAAACAACTTCCTTTTTTAGATCAAGTAATGTGCCGCCAGATACGTTGACTGGAATAAGAACCAGAAGGGCTAAAGTTGTAATGGGCAAAAATATCTTGAGGCTGCCAAGGAGACAGAAAAAAATGTGTTAGCATGCTGCACTGAGGGCAACCTGTCTTATTGTGCTGCCAGATAATTGATGCCTTTTTAGAACAATCCCTTATTTGTCAATGCAAAATTTTGTCATCCGATAAATCTCTTATTGCCATAGAGACCAGTCTTTTTTTTTCGTTTTGGCAGAGCAATCCCTTATTTGCCATTGCAAAATAAGGGGAAAAGAGGCAAAGGCCACAACATTACTGTTGGAGTATATGTTTAGGCCCATGAGGCTAAGGCCCATGTGGCCCATGTATGGAAACTATATAGCTGCCCTTCTAGAGTTAGCCAAGTAATGGAATTTCACTTCCTCTAACATGGTAATCAGAGCCTAGGGTTAGGTCTTCTCTTTCCCCTGCCTCCCAGCCGCCGCCCCTTCCCTGGTGGTGCCGCCGCCGGCCAAGCCACCATGGCCAGCGGTCCTCCCCCTCCCCCTTCCATCTATTCCTATTTCCCCTCTCATTCCTCTCCAACCTGGGCCCAGATTTTGGCCGGAGCCTCTGCCGTTTCCTCTCCAGGCGCGGCTGCTCTCTCCCAGCTGCCTCCTCTGGCCGCTTCCCAGCCCCTCCCCGCCGGCCACCCTCTGGCCGCCGGCCACCTTCTCCCCGCCGGCCAGCACCTGGCCGCCGGCCACCTTCCACCCGCCGGCCAGCACCTGGCCGCCGGCCACCCTACAGCCACTCCAGGCGCCGCCCGCCCTCCTCTGCTGGCTGACCCGCCCCTCCAGCGCCGCCCCCTCCCTTCTTCACCTGAGGCCGCGGCTGCTGCTGCTGCTCAGGGCACCGCGGCAGCCCATGCCTTGGCCGCCTCCTCTGATCTGGGCACGGTGGGGGACGGCACCGAGGACGTCGCGCCTGCGGGGGTGGTCCAGCCCGGAGTTGTCCAGCCGCTCCTCCGTCCTACTGCTGACCCGGGGGACCCCGCTGGTGCCGGTGCCGGTGCCACTGCTCCTGCTGTTGACCTTCTCGGTGGCCCTCATCTTCTGCGCGCCCCGGGGACGGACTCCACTCTCGCCGCCGCCCTCGTGGCTGCACGTGCTGCTGCCGCGGAAGGCCAGGCTCGTGTGCGCGCGGCGGCTCTCGTGTGGGAGCGCGAGCGCGACGCGGCCGACGCTCTGGCTCGCCAGATCACCGAGGCGGAGCAGCTTCTCGTTCCGCCCGCCTCCCGGGACGTTGGTGCCACCTCCTCTGCCTCGCCCGGGCGTCCCATCTCACACACCACCGTCATCTGGCATGACCCGGCTGATCCGCTCGTGGCCCAGCTCCACTACCAGGCCGGGGGGGGTCCAGAACATTCGCCTTCTCGTCCCGGTCGTCCTCGAGCCGGAGTCTCCTTCCTACGCCCGTTGGCGGGATCTGGTGGTTCTCACCCTTCGCCGCTACGCCCTCGACGACCACGTCCTCCTCGACGCCCCGGTTGCTGCCCTGACGCCGTCGTGGCTCCGACTCGACAGCATCGTCCTCTCCTGGATCCTGGGGACGATCTTTCTGGACCTCCACGACCTCGTCCGCACCTCCCCTGACGCGCGCCGGGCGTGGCTGGCCCTTGAGGGTCAGTTCCTGGGCAACGCTGAGGCCCGGGCTCTGCGCCTTGACGCGAGCTTCCGCACCTTCGTCCAGGGTGACCTCTCCGTCGGTGAGTTCTGTCGTCGGATGAAGACCATGGCTGACTCGCTGGGGGACCTCGGGTGGCCCGTGGAGGATCGCATCTTGGCACCTTCGTCCAGGGTGACCTCTCCGTCGGTGAGTTCTGTCGTCGGATGAAGACCATGGCTGACTCGCTGGGGGACCTCGGGTGGCCCGTGGAGGATCGCATCTTGGTCCTCAACGTCCTCCGGGGGCTCAGTGATCGCTACGCCCACCTCAGGACGTGGATCACCCGTCAGAGGCCCTTTCCCACCTTCCTGGAGGTCCGTGACGATCTTGTCATGGAGGAGCTCACGCAGGGCCTCCAGCCGGGTTCCACTGCTTCCCCGGGGGCCTCCTCGACGGCTCTGGCTGCTACTCTGCCACGCCCGTCTGCTACACGGCCGTCCGCTACACCGCCGTCGTCTCTCCTGGGTCCCCCTCCCTCCGGGCCGAGCGGGGGTGGGGGGGTCGTGGCGGCCGTCGTCGCCGCGGAGGGGGTCGCGGAGGCGGCCGGGGCGCTCCTACCCAGGCCCCGGCACCTGGTGGACCGCAGGGGGGGCACCCTGGCCCTCTTTCCAGAACCTGTGGTCTGGGCGCATCTCCATGTGGCCCTACCACGCCACCGGGACCGCCTCGCGTCCACCGGTGGCCATGCTCACCGGCGCCCCTCCTACTGGTCCTCCACTCGGCGTCTTCCCTGCTACGCCGCCTGCTACGCCGTGGGTTCCTCCCTCCGGACCTTCCGGGCCTCCACCGGGGGTCTCTGGCTGGGACCAAGCGGCCCTGGCTCACTCGTTCGGCACCATGGGCCTGACACCTCCGGTCGGATCCGAGTGGATCGCTGATTCGGGGGCCACTTACCACACTACTCCTGACCCCGGTATACTTTCGTCGATTCACTCTCCCTCTTCCTCTCTTCCTTCGTCCATTATGGTCGCAAATGGTTCTTGTATTCTAGTCTCGTCTGTGGGTACCGCCGGTGCTCATGGCTCATTTCGTCTTCCTGATGTTCTTGTGGCTCCCTCTATGGTTCATAATCTTCTTTCCATTCGACGTTTTACAGCTGACAATTCTTGTTCTGTGGAATTTGACTCTTCTGGCCTTACTGTAAAGGATTTGGCTTCCCGGCGTCCTCTGCTCCGATGTGACAGCACCGGGCCCCTTTACACCCTTCGCTTCCTGGCGGCTCCTTCGTCTTCTTCGCCGCCCGTTTTGTCAGCTGCCTTCGTCACTTCTACTTCCTCTACTACCTGGCACCGGCGCCTCGGCTATCCTGGACGTGATGCCCTGATACAGCTCAGTCGTAGCTCTGGTCTTCCATGTACTCGAGCTCATGATGAGCAACTGTGTCATGCGTGCCAATTGGGCCGACATGTTCATCTTCCTTTTTCTAGTTCTACTTCCCATGCGGCCCGTATTTTTGATCTTGTACATTGCGACCTATGGACATCTCCTATTATGAGTATTTCCGGTTATAAGTACTATCTTGTGGTTGTTGATGATTTTTCGCATTATTCGTGGACTTTTCCTCTACGTGCGAAGTCCGATACGTTTACCACGCTCCTTCACTTCTTCACTTGGGTGTCTACACAGTTCGGCCTCACCATCAAGGCAGTCCAGTGTGACAATGGTCGCGAGTTTGATAACTCCACCTCCCGAGATTTCTTTCTCTCTCACGGTGTTCAGCTCCGCATGTCTTGTCCATACACCTCTTCGCAGAATGGCAAGGCAGAGCGGATGATTCGCACCACCAACGACACCGTGCGTACTCTTCTGTTTCAGGCCTCTCTTCCTGCTCGCTTCTGGGCTGAGGGCCTGCACACCTCCACCTACCTTCTTAACCGCCTTCCTTCCGCTGCCTGTCCCGCTCCCACACCTCACCACGCCCTCTTCGGTACCCCGCCTCGATACGATCACCTCCGCGTGTTTGGGTGTGCTTGTTACCCCAACACTGCTGCCACTTCTTCTCACAAGCTGGACCCTCGCTCCACGCTCTGTGTCTTCCTTGGCTACTCCCCGGATCACAAGGGGTACCGATGCTTCGACCTTACCTCCCGACGTGTTCTCATCTCGCGCCATGTGGTGTTCGATGAGTCCGTCTTTCCCTTTTCCACCACCACTACACCTCCGGTCCCTGACCCACCCTCTCTTTCCCACTGACCTGGTGGTCCAGCCACCTTTTTCGTGGTCTCCTGCAGGTACCGCTTCGCCGCGCTCCGAGCCGGCCACCGGTCCCGGATCCCCTGCGAGTCCGAGCCCGTCGTCCTCCGGCGCGGCCCCGTCTTCTCCTGTTGGTGCAGACCCGGGGCCTTCGTCCCCCGCTTCTGCCCCGGGGGGGTCGTGCCGGTTGCCGACGCCGGATCCCGTCTCGGCACCTGCACCGGCGCCTCCGTCGAGGTTCGCCGCGCCGGTACGGGTATACCAGCGCAGGCCGCGACCACCGCCGCTCGTGGTCCCTTCTCCACCGGGGACACCGACACCACCGCCACTGTCTCTGCCGGCTCGTGGTGCCCCGCCGGTCTACCACCCGCCGCTGCTTCACCGACACCCGCGGCATGTCCACCCGATGGTGACACGACACGCGGCTGGCACCCTGCCGCCTCGTGCCCTCGAGGCTTCGACCGGCGACGAGGTGGTCTCTCCGGTACCCTCCTCCGTCCGCGACGCCCTGTTGGACCCTCACTGGCGCCGCACGATGGAAGAGGAGTACGCCGCGCTACTCGCCAACCAGATGTGGGAGTTGGTGCCCCGGCTGCCAGGCGCCAATGTTGTCACCGGCAAGTGGATTTGGACCCACAAGCGCCGGGCCGACGGCTCTCTCGAGCGCTACAAGGCTCAGTGGGTCCTCCGGGGCTTCACTCAGCGCCCTGGCGTCGACTACGATGAGACCTTCAGCCCGGTGGTCAAGCCGGCCACCGTCCGTACCGTGCTATCGCTGGCGCTTGCTCGGTCTTGGCCCGTCCATCAGCTGGACGTCAAGAACGCCTTCCTCCACGGCCTTCTCACCGAGACGGTGTACTGCAGTCAGCCGGCGGGGTTCGTCGACACCACCCGTCCTGACATAGTTTGCCGGCTCAACAGGTCCCTCTACGGCCTCAAGCAGACACCTCGGGCGTGGAACCACCGGTTCGCCGCTTTCTTGCTGACCCTGGGGTTCATGGAGGCCAAGTCCGATACGTCTCTGTTCGTCTACCACCATGGAGCCGACACTGCTTACTTGCTGCTCTATGTTGATGACATTGTCCTCACCGTCTCTAGTGAGCCACTTCTCCGCCGGATCATCACCGCTCTCCAGCAGGAGTTCGCGATGAAGGATCTGGGTGAGCTCCACCACTTCCTCGGTGTCACTGTTGAGCACCGTCCTACCGGGCTCCTACTTCACCAGCGACAGTACACTCGGGATATCCTGGAGCGGGCTGGGATGACTGACTGCAACTCCTGCTCCACTCCGGTCGACACTCAGGGCAAGCTGTCTGAGACTGAGGGACCACCGGTGGCCGATCCCACTGCATACAGGAGTCTCGCCGGGGCCCTTCAGTACCTCACCTTCACCCGGCCGGACATCACCTATGCAGTTCAGCAGGTCTGCCTCCACATGCATGATCCCCGGGAGCCTCACCTCACGGCTCTCAAGCGCCTCCTCCGCTACCTCCGGGGCACACTCGACTACGGCCTCCTCCTCCACCGAGCCTCCTCCACCGACCTCGTCGTCTACACCGACGCTGACTGGGCCGGGTGCCCGGATACTCGCCGCTCCACCTCCGGCTACGCCGTCTTCCTGGGCGGCAAGTCGGCAACCTGGTGTCGTGGTCGTCCAAGCGTCAGCCGGTGGTCTCCCGGTCCAACGTCGAGACGGAGTACCGCGCCGTTGCCAACGGCGTGGCGGAGGCCGCCTGGCTCAGGCAGCTGCTTGCGGAGTTGCACACTCCGCCCTCCCGGAGCACCTTGATCTACTGCGACAACGTCAATGCGGTCTACCTCTCCACCAACCCCATCCAGCACCAGCGGACGAAGCATATGGAGATCGACCTCCACTTTGTTCGTGATCGGGTGGCCATGGGCGAGGTGCGGGTCCTTCATGTTCCGACGACCTCCCAGTTCGCGGACATCTTCACCAAAGGCCTCCCGTCCTCGACCTTCGCCGAGTTTCGCTCCAGCCTCAACATCACCGGTGGCTAGTTGCGTCTGTGGGGGGTTGTGTGTGTTATTTCTTGTTCAGCCTCGAACTCCGCTGCGACGGTAGTTCAGACTGCGGGGGGGTGTTGGAGTATATGTTTAGGCCCATGAGGCTAAGGCCCATGTGGCCCATGTATGGAAACTATATAGCTGCCCTTCTAGGGTTAGCCAAGTAATGGAATTTCACTTCCTCTAACAATTACAGCCTTTGCAACTTTGGTTGAAATTACCCAAACACATCTTGTGTAGATTCAAAGCATTGCCCATGCGGCTAAACGTGAAGTAGAAGGCTGAGAGTAAAATAATTGAATGCCATGTGGTAGTGCTGTGGCTGAATAATTCTCTGTTCAGCCTGCAGTAGTAGTACTTCTAGTAGAGAGCCGACAAGGCAAGGACGCCCATTGAAATGAAAATTTGGATCATGCCTTCTTTGGTCAAAGTTGCACCTCAAATAGGGAAACCTTTTGAGTGAATTTTCATCCAAAGTTCCAAACTAGTAGCTATAAGAAAAGCATCTCCAGTTGTAAGGAACGGTCCCCACTCCCCAGGTATATTGTGAGAATGCGAATCAGTTGGTGCTGCCACAATCACTAGCTAGGAATAGAATAGGATAAACACAAAGTTTGGCACTCCAGTAGTAATGAGTAAACCGTCCAACTAGCCTCTAGGAAATCAATAATGAAACCACAGAAGTTTGTGCCGTCCTCCTGAAAGAAAGCCAGGAATCGTGCGGATCAAATCAAGATTATTTGACGACACAATTTTCAACGGCACGACGGAATGGGAAGCACTACAGCCGAAACGTGATAAGGGCCTTGTTTAGATCCGGATTCGGGTGTCCCAAATTGCTACAGTGCATATTAAATGCGCACGGTAGCAATTTGTTTGTATTTGGTAAAAATTATTCAAACTTTGACTAATTAGGCTCAAAATGTTCGTCTCGTAAAGTACAACAAAACTGTACAATTAATTTTTAATTTTATTAACATTTAGTACTCCATGTATGTGCCGATATTTTGATGTGATAGGAATCTTCTTTTTGCATAGTATAATTTGGGGTTAAAATTGGGAACTAAACGAGGCCAAGGACAACATTATCACCAAACTCGCTGTCATCAAACACACAAGCAATTCTGTCACTGGATAAGCGATCAGGAATTATTTTTGCGTCAAAGTTGTGACTAAAAAAATCAACCGTAATAATTATCAAAGGATTTAAATGGTAATTAATTTCCTTTTGGAAGGAAAAGATCTTGCAATTCTCGTTGAAGGAAAACGTGCTGTTATTTTTGGAAGGAAAAGATCTAGCAATTATTTTTGCAAGTAAAAAAAATGCCGTTTATTTGTTTCAGCGAGCAATGTGCCTAAAGATGACGGCTTCCTATGCTGTGCGTGAGACGATGAAACAAGCACAAGTGCGGCCAAAAGGTGCCATAATTAAACATGGAAAGAAGCAAGCTGCGGAGAGGAATGCAGTGCCCAGACGCAAACCCTCGTATTCATATGCATCCAGCCAGGCAGGCAAAGCTGGCGATGGAAATCCGGAAGCCGTCATTAACAAAATCCGTGACACCGCAACAGTTTGCAGAATTCAGCAAAAGAGGAGAAAAGTGAGACAGATTAAGAACTTCATCCCCTCGCCGTGGGTGGTTTGGTTGAACCGTTGAAGGAGAAAATGATGCATTTGTTTAATGGCACTCCAAAACTTGAAAGTGAAATGATAGCAGTAAGTAGCACACACGAACACATATAGGCAAATAAACAAGATGAAAAAAATTGCAGCTTGAATGAACTTTAACTAAGGCAGAGTCCCAGCTGAGTGAACGAGCAGTAAGAGTAAGACCAACCAGAATTGCAATCGCAGGAGTAATAATTGATTTCGCAAGGAAAAAAATTCGCCGTAGTAGAAGAAGAACAAGGAAGAAGCAGCAGAGGGGGCGGGCGAAGAGAAAAAGAGAGTTGCGGCGGCGAATAGGATAGTACCCGAGCGTGTAGATTCGCAGGTAGACGGCGGAGTCGAGCCCGGCGTGGGCGATGAGCTCCGTCTCGGACATGCGGAGCGCGCCGGGCACCCAGCTGAGGAAGGTGATGTAGGTGCAGATGTTGAGGTTGACGAAGCGGCGGACGGCGGAGCGGGCGGTGTGGTCGTGCTGGCGCTTGTGCGCGAGGTAGAGCTTGGGGAAGTAGACGCGGTCGTTGACGGGCTGGATGCGGAGGACGGCGAAGAGGAGGAGGAAGACGAAGGCGCTGAGGATGTTGATGAAGGCGGACACGCCCAGGTCCTGCAGCGTCGCCATTGTCTCTCTCTCTCTCGGTCTCTCTTGGCCTTGGTCTGGAGCGGGAGGGAAGGAGGGAGGACGAAAGGGAAGAAGACCTGATGGGAAGAAGTGAACGAAGAAGAGATGGAGGAAGAAGGTGTTGATGCCGCCTGATGCAATGCAATGCAAATGCAGGGAGGGAAAGGGAATCCAGGAAATCAGAAACCAGAGGCCGCGTGCGCCGCGACGGTGTGGTGTGTCCCGAACTGAAACGCGGCGCGGGCAGCATAGCAAGCACTCGTGACTCGTGAGGGCGGAGCCGAGCACGCGGCGCGGCTCTAGCTCCTAGCAGTCTACCACTAGCTGTTGCGTGGTGCTGGCCAGTTGGTCACGGCCAGTTCTATCCGTTGCTGTGCGGCCCGTGGACGTGGATGGATTCATCGTGGATGTCCTGCTGCCCTGCTCTTCAGCCCAGGCACAACGTGACAAAGAGAAGAAGGCGCTACTCAACGTGACAAGGAGAGCACGCGGCTTGTTTCAAAAAAAAAAAAAAACAAGGAGAGCACGCGGCGAGCTTTGTCGTGCCGTCCCGACCCGTTACACCTGCGTCTGCGCGTCTCACTACCGAATTGCATTACATATACGGATGAGATGGCATGGCATGGCACTGGAATAAATAACCTTTTGGAACTTTCGACCAACTGACCCACACGCGTCGGTGTCACATGCCCGTCCAATTCTCTGTGAAGACACTAGTAAAACAAAGCAGAGCCAGCCTTGGGTTATCTGTAATCAATCACGGGCGGAGAAGCGGCCCCGGTAATCACGCAATTGGTTGTGCAACCTTAGCATAAGCCTGCCTGGTGGAAGAAAGGAATGAAGCACGCACGAACTACTAGTGGTAGCACACGACGCCAGCGGTGAAGCAGGCAGGGTCAACACCACAAGCGTGCGTTCCCTCCCCGCCGAGGAAAGGGAAGATGCGGCGTGGCGGTTAGGCATGGCCGGCCATGTGCTCCAACCAACCAACCGACTTCAATATCTGTACTGTACACCGCGCAGGCAAGGCCGCACGTCCCCTGCAAAAAGCACTAGGACGCCTCCGCCAAACGTAAGAACAGGACTCTTTTGACCAGGGATCACGGGACAAAGGAGAAGAGGTACCTATTGCCACTTATCAACGAGGTGTGTTCAGTTGGCGAAAGATGAAAAGCTACTGTAGCATATTTCGTTGTTATTTGATAAAATTTGTTCAACCATAGACTAACTAGGCTCAAACAATTTGTCTCGACATTTACAGACAAACTATACAATTAGTTATTTTTTTTATCTACATTTAATGCTCCATACATATGTCCAAAGACGACGCTCCTACGTATACGTGAAAGTGGATTTGGATCATCCACGGTACAAACGGACTTAACCCGTTTTTGATTGAAATGAATGGATGCTATTGGACCCGGATATCCATTTCCACAAAACCCAAAAGTGTTCGGATTGGTTTGGACTGAAAAACCTACATATCCAAAATCCACGGACTTCACAGTGCCCGACGGCGGCGGCGCTATCTCCCAGCATTCGTGCCTTCTGCTCCGGGTGAGCTTGGTCTGGAACCGCTTCCGGTCGAAGCTGCCGCTGCCCCCACCGCTCCCGGGTACGGCGCTGATGCTGAAGTCGTCCAGGCGCGGCGGCGTCTCGAAGCCGGCGCACGCGAGCCACCGGGGGAGGGGTGGCGTTGGGCACGGCGTGGTACGACAGCGCGAGGTGTGCCGGCGTCGGCACGGGCACGGGCACCAACAGGAGGAAGGCCTCTAGCGTGGCCTGGTGGTGGTGGTGGAAGTGCTGCTGCGGCGGCAGCGTGGGTAGCGTCCCGGTGCGGCAGGTGGAAGAAGACGGGCGGTGCGCATGAGCCCGGTGCACCAACATGCTCGCGGCGAGGCGGTGGAAGTTGTGGCGGCGGACCCGCACGCTGTGCACTTGAGCGAGTCCGCGACGACGCCATGTACTCGTCGCAGCCGTCGAACGCCTGCCCGCCCATGGCCACGGCGTGGTTGCGCATGCAGTCCCGCTGGTGCTCTTGCACTAGGCTCAGGTGATCCATCAGGTCCTACGGCAGCGCCTCGTAGAGCACCTGGCAAGTCTGGCGGCGGTGACATTATTCGGATGAATGGATTGGACTGGATTCAATCGGTGTGAACAGGATTGGATTGGACGTTTGGTTTCGATTGGATAGGTGTTTTCCTCAAGGTGGATTGCTTTTAATGGACGTGGATCTTAATCCACTTCCAGGTTTATCCTACGGGGCGCGTGCGTGCCAGGAGAGGTAGCAACGCACGCGTGCTCGATGCGGTAGTGACGCATGGGGAAGTTTCACCGATTCCGATTCGTGAGTTTCAGTCCAGTCCGTTCCGTCTAGCTTTTTTCAGATCTATTTAGTTTCTCGAGTCTAGTTCCTGTGACGTCGACTCATTTTGTGTTGGGCTATTTTCGGTTCTCATATCTAGTTTTTTGCGAGCCACTTTTTTATTCTAATTTATTTTTTTCTCTTTCGGGATAACGGGTGTGTGGGTAGTGAAAGGGCGGGGAGATAGTTTCACTTACATATAAGTAGAAGTAATAAGCTAGAACACAAAATGGCAGAAATCAAGTTTGAAAAATAGTAGAGAGAAAATATTTAATAAATAATTATTGGTTGGAATAAAAAAGCTTTGAAATTAAGCAACTTTATATTAACACATTTAAAACTTTGTGCTTTAAATTTAAAACTTTGTAATTTAAAATATTATTTTTAAAATTCAGAAACTTTATACTAGCACATCAAAAACTTTGTATTTCAAGATTTTTAAACTTTACATTTTAAATTCAGGAACTAAATACTAGCACATTTAAACTTCATACTCTAAGATCTAAAAACTTTATAATTTCAAATTTTATTTTTACAATTGAGGAACTTACACTAGCACATTTAAAACTTTGTATTTCAACATTTAAAACTTTGTAATTTGAAACTTTACATTTTAAATTCAGGAACTTTATACTGGCCCATTTATTTTTAAAATTCAGGAACTTTATACTACCACATTTGAACTTTGTATTTCAAGATTTAAAACTTTATATTTTAAATTCAGAAACTATATACTAGCACATTTAAACTTCATACTCTAAGACTTAAAACTTTATAATTTCAAACTTTATTTTTAAAATTAAGGAACTTTATACTAGCACATTTAAAACTTTGTATTTCAAGGTTTCAAACATTGTAATTTCAAACTTTACATTTTAAATTAAGAAACGTTATACTCGCCCATTTAAAACTTTGTACTTTAAAATTTAAACTTTGTAATTTAAAACTTTACTTTAAAATTCAGGAACTTTATACTAGCACATTTAAAACTTTGTATTTGAAGATTTAAAACTTTACATTTTAAATTCAGGAACTATATACTAGCACATTTAAACTTTATACTCTAAGACTTAACACTTTGTAATTTCAAACTTTAATTTTAAAACTGAGGAACTTTATACTAGCACATTTAAAACTTTATATTTCAAAATTTAAAACATTAAAATTTTGAACTTTATATTTTAAATTTAGGAACTTTATACTAGTTCATTTGAAACTTTATACTGATATGCAGGGAACTTTGTACACCTACAAATGGAACTTTGTAATTCAAAACTTTGCACTCCATGTTTTGAAACTTTGTACTACAACATTTGAAACTTTATACTCCTAAGCGCAAAACTTAATCATCACGAAAATTGTTTCGAAACATATCCAACATGGATCTACTTTTATAGATCTCGTCATAACGCACGTAATGGTACGGAATTAAAAATAGATGCTTCACAAGAAAGTTATCACATTTTAAAGTTTGTATACAGTTTGCAAATGTCAAAAAGGGAGATCTGACATACAGTACGTGGCCCGCTCTCCTCCGTGAGTCCACCATCCATGTTCGGTCCCCGCTCCCATGCACCACATGTCCGTGCGCTGCTGTGTGGTGGAGCGCACGCGCACCAACTAGTGATTGGGGTCCAAAGATTCGATGTGATGGGTGGAAGAGGAAATATTTTGGGTTTGCATGTGAAGTGAACACACCCCAAGTTATTTCCCTTTTTCTTTAGGGCCTGTTATTTGGAGGAAAGGAATGAAAAATAGAGGAAAAAAAAGTATAGGAAAGAGATAGGAATGAAATGACAAAATAGAGGAATAGAAAAAGCAAAAAATGATGGAAATAGATGTTTGGAACATAGGAATACAAAGTACCGGAATTAGAGTAACACAAATGGATGCGACCCATGGTCCATAGATTCAGTAGTTTTAAACTAATTTGATCAGATTTATGAACGCCATTTTGCCTTTACCATGTGGATCAAGTTTAATTAAGTTGTGTGTCATGAAAAATATATAAAATAAAGAGAATATAGGGACTTATTTATTAATTTGCTCAGGCCTTATCTGTCCGTCTAGCTCTTATACTACTGTTCATCTTACAATCACCATTCTTTCTGGTCGCTTGGTTGGATGGCCGATGTGGCAATGCCCAGGCTTCGTGCGCACGGGCAAAGATTGGTTTTAGTGCGCTAAGCGTCAGCGCAAGCACCGTAGGAAATTTTCCCTTGGCTCTGACCTCATTTTCCCCTTTCCTCCAAAAGTACAAACTTCGTTGCCATTCCTCAAGAAGGGTCTGTGCCACTTTTTTCGTTCCAGACGCGCACAAACAATTCCTTTCCTCCGGAACTCAATCCTTCACTTATCCTTCATTTTTCCTTCGTTCCAAACGGGGTCTTAGATTTAAAACCCATCTGGATTTTAGGATCACCATACTACTTGATACTCTCTTTGTCTTAAAAAGAATGCAATTCTTCTTGCCTCCGGAGAGTCAAACAATTTGAAATTCAACCAAACCTATAAAAATATTAACATTTATGATACCAATTAAATATCATTGACTGAATATATTTTTATAATAAATCTATCTATTTGAGACTTAAATGCTGATATTTTTCATAGACTTAGTTTAATTTAAGAAAATCTTGACTATAATTGCATCTTTTTTTGGTCGGAAGGAGTATATGCTTAAATATTGGTCTTTTTTTTCAAGTATCTCTTTCGGTGCCTCACCCTTCCTCCCCCCTATCCCCTATAAAATATTTTTTCATCTAGCCAACTATGGATATATGCTTAGGTGGGGCAACAATTAATTTGCCAAAATAATAGTCATGATTTCAACTTGAGGCGGTCATGATACCAAGCCTATGTATGTTTCAATAAATTCAACCCAAGTTTATGCTAATATAAGGATCTGGTCCAAGTGAAGCAGAGTGCTGCCACAAGGTGATCGGA
>CM039581.1:62505894-62550716 GCA_022457205.1 Saccharum spontaneum | reverse complement strand
GCCAAACTATCAAGGTAATTACCAAGGTAACTTTCAATTACAATCAACCACCCTTGAGAGATTTAGTTGCTAGTCAATCTAAACTACTAGATCAAATGAGTAAGAAGGTAGCCTCTAATGATAAAGTTTTAGAAAATATAAATTCTAGAATGGATACCCTTACTTCTGCTATTAAAAACTAGCATAGCTTTTAAAAAATGTTAGAATCACAATTAGCTCAGCTGGCAGCTGCTATTCCTCCACTAGATAAAGGTAAAATTCTAGGCCAGTTGGAAGATTTAGAAACTACAAATCTTGTCGATATTCATAATGCAGCCAACTACTACACTCAACCGGCAGAAGTGAAGTGGATTGACTATTCACTTCTTGATAAGAAAGGTGATCCAGTGAGACCTATCATTCCTATCTGTATAGGATGACCTATCTTTCCAGAACTACTACATGACTTCGGCGCAAGTGTCAACATCAGGCCCAAGGTAATTTATGAAAAGATATTAGGTAATCCTTTATTGTACACAAATATGCGTTTGCAGCTTGCAAATCAGTCCAACTGCTACCCTAAGGAAGTACTGGAAGAAGCTATTGTTCGTGTGGGCAATCATATGTCCCAGTGGATTTGTGTAGTGGAGACAGGAGGGATGAAAGAGCACCAATCATTTTGGGACGACCGTTCCTATGTACAACCAAAGCTATCATTAATACAGAGCATGCCAAGATTGTCTTTTCCATAAAAGACAAGAAAGAGAAGTTCTCATTCAAGGAACACATCCTGCACTCCCCTGCACACCCACAGATGATGTACCTACCTAAAGAGCCAACAACAGCAGCACATAAGAAAAAGAACAACAGAAACTGGAGGAGGAACAAGCTTAGCCAAGTGCTAGAAGAAACTATCAAGATGATCAATGCAGTCAATGCAGAAAGCGACCATTTGCTCGCACTACCATTTCTAGTCAAGAAGGATGATCTCGGAGTACCAACAATTGATTGCACAATCAACCAAAAGATCTTCCACAACACCTTCTATGACATTGGATCAAGTGCTAACATAATGTCAAAGATAACATATGAATATTTATTTGGTAACGAACCATTGTACCTGACCTATATGCAGCTATAGATGGCGGACCAGTCATTGAGATGGCCTGAAGGCATAGCAAAGGACGTCCTGGTAAAAATTCAAGATTACTACGTTCCTACCGACTTCTTGGTCCTCGACATGCGGGGAGATTAAGACACACTGATTATCTTGGTGAGACCTTTCCTCAACACCACCGACGCAGTCATCTACATTGGATCTGGACAAATCCATTTCTGACTTCCAAAGGTATGCTATCAATTTAATAGTTATACTAACCATGAACAGCCAAAGAAGTCCCGATCAAGGAGGAGGTGCCAATCCCATCACCGTTCATTCAAGGATGGATAGGCTGGATTTTGTAGAGTTATGAGACCCAATGATGTAGTCCTCGAACCTAAAGTAGAAGCTGAAAAGATTGAAGATGAGCAGTCAAGGAACCTCGCTGGAATGAGTGAGAGAAAGAAGCTGAGAGACAAGAGCTAGCTCTAAAATAAGAAGCCGAACTTATGAAGAACCGAGTCAAGATGTGGAAGGAGAAGAAGGTAACGTTCGCAACACCACCAGAAGTGCAGGCATCTGAACCGTCATCAGGATCAGATGATGCAACCGATAAGTAAGTACTATCACCTTCGCAGTCCTTTCAGTAGACTTTAAGTGCTGCACCCTTGCCATGAGGTAATAATGGTAGTTATCTAAATACATTTGTTAGTTAAATTCATTTCATACTTGCATTATTAAAAGGAAAATAAAAAGACTTTATTGCATACTTGCCATCATTGTATTAAAAAATATATATACTCTATCATATTCACTATTGTTGCACATTAAGAAAAAAAATATATTTACTTTATTGTGCACAGAAAAAAATCCTTATTGCTCTTACTTATGCATTATTAAAAATACTAAAGCCTCATGTGAATAAACTTGTGGTAATTCTCCATAGGAATATTTATTGTGGTGGCATAAAAATAAATATGCATGCATGTCATTTGCTATTACTTAGTTGCATCATGAAATAAAAATCCTAAAAAAGAGAGAAGAAGATAGAATAATTTCTCTAAAGTATATCAAGTTAAATAAACTCATAAGAATAATCAATTTTTCGTTTAGCTGACTACTAACCCCTTGTATAATCCAAGCTTCGAGTTTTTGGTGTTCTTGTTGGAATGTAAATTTTGCAGGACAATACTATGACTAAAGAAAGAGTCTTCTCAGTGGCACCAGTTGCTGCTGATGAACTCACTCTGAAGTTCATTCAATAACCGACTACAACAACATCTAGCTTGGGGGAGGAGCATTCCCAATTATCTAGCTAGTATCTACAGTCTTATTATTTTTCAAGTCCATTAGTTAAAAAAAGATACATAACAACTAAAACCAAATAAAAGTGTCTATCTTAGTAGGTCTTAATTATATTAAGGCGTGATCATAGAGAATTAAAGTTTATATTTCTATCTAGTTAGCAGTAAAATAAAAATATGAAGATTAAAATTTTGCATAGTTGCTCTGCCATAATTCCTTGCAAGTGCCTAGTTTTAAACCATGAATTCTCCTAAGTTTTGGATATCACTTCTTTGATATAAGAATTCACTTTGAACCTGAAACTTGTGGGTAGCATATGCTTGATCTAAGTCTAGGTGATTGAGGGATATGATATGAGAAAGTCTGAGCTGCTATTTATCTTGTTTCTAGCAATACTAAGTTCTGGAGATTTATCTTTTGAAAATTTAAAATCATGATGAGCTCTTATATGACAAAGCTTAAATTCCTACCAAAGCTAGATATAATATACATTTTAGATGAGGAAAACCTTTGCTCATATATGCTACTTGTTTTGCATTGAGTTTAGTCGAGCTTTGTTGTATACCTTATGAGAGGTTTATCATAGTTTTAAAATCAAGATCACGTACACAACACCCACATATGCACTATTCCTACACTCGGAGTAGGCGCAATCATTCTCCATTTTTCACTCAGATCCACCTTAAAATGTTTTTCTCCTACACATGGAGAGAACACCCAAAAATTTAACCTATAGGATAGCCCCCAAATAAATGCTCTAATTTCTTGTTGCAATCTCTCTCAAATATTTTGTATACAGAAAGAAAAGACATGTGGCTATAAAAAAAGAGAAAAAAATGAACAAGTGTCTGAAGTACAATTAGGGGCAAAAGCCCACCTAAAAAAGAAGAAAAGAAAAATAAAGATAGCCCATGTTTTCTTGTAATTATTTTCAAATCCAAATGAGAGAAATATCTTCAAAAGAGTAAAAGTAGAATTAGAATTAGACACCCTATATACACCTATCCAGCATATTTCATACACATGCACATCTTAATTTGATTGTATGACTTAACTCTCTTTGGATTTATTGTTTGACTTTACAATATATGAATTACAAGTATGTTTTTCCTTGTTTTGCTACTCCTATGAGCTCCACTATAATCCTTAGTTGTAGGAAGAGAAAGGCATAACATTGTTAATGCCTTGGTAAGGATCCACAAATATCACATATATTGAGAGATTTGAGAGTGTCACACAATGAAACTCTGAGTTTTATATATGATTGTAATACTTTAGGTAAAATGCTACAATGGTATAATTATCTGTCCGCTTGTAGATGTTCTTAATTCTTCTTAATCTTGATTGATCATATCTTTATATCATTTATATTTCTACCTAGTCATATAAAATCATAATGCCACTTATATACTTCTAAGCTTTATTCATTAGGGATGACAACCTAGTTCCATGCTAAGAAGTATAGGTAAATATAAAAGGTGACTAGTATTTAGAGACATGTTAATTTATTACCATGCATTTTTAGCATTGTTGCTATTTAGCGTTTGCGTTAATTAATGTCAACCTTGTGGTTGATTGCGGGCCTAACAATACTCCCATTGAGTCCTTTGCAACCCACACCTCGTATATAGAACTAGTAGAACCCAATTGCAGAGGAATAGTCTAGCTATGTTCTAGCTCTCCTCTAGCAATGTTCCTTATGTGTAGATGAAGAGTCCTTTGTGCTATATATGATTGTATATTTTCTAGAGTACGCGAAAGACTTAATGAATTAGTAATTACTTAGGGATTCAACAGCTTAACTAATCTCTTGTTGGGTCTTACTAAACTTGTGTAGTATCTATTTCTATGGGGTTATCAATATTTATACTTATATTTATTCATTATCCTTATGTATCTACCATTGGCTTACTCCTGTTTGGGCATGTCCTATGTGATTGATTTTCATCATAAGTAATCCACAATGATTTGTTATTTCCTACTGCTCAATTTCAATAGCTTTTCTCTATGGTAAAATATAAATAACGATACCTGGAATACTCCCGGTGAAGTGCTACAATGGTAGGATTAATCTGTGCGCTTGCAGATTTATTGTTATTTAATATATTCAATATTACTAGTCACATGAAATGATAGCTAATTTGATAATACATATCTAGCTTCATTTGCTAGGGATGACAACCTGGTTCCATAGTTATATGTGTAGTGATTACTAAGTGACTGCTACTAAAACAAGTGCTGCATTAATAAATACCAACAAGCATTTTTGGCGCCGTTGCCAGGGAAAAGCAACATAAAGCTAGAAACTAACAAATCAAGTAAATACTTATTGATGAAAATCATAACTAGGCACCTCTATCTTTTCAGGTTTACCCTTGTTTTCTTTGTTTTGTATCTTATATAGGGAATTTCAGGACTCACCACACTCCAATCAGAATCAACTTAATCAAGAAGGAAGCCCACATCAGTTTTTGAAGCTATGGCTAACAAGACTATGCGAGAATTCTCTGCTCCAAGCACTGAGAACATCCACACTGGACCAGAACTCGACACCAATGATTCAGAATTTGAGCTCAAGCCAAGCCTCATCAACATGGTACAAGCTACACCATTCAGTGGGAAGGCGCATGAAGATGCAAGTGCACATCTGTAGGATTTTCTAGAGATTGGAAGTACAATCATCATCAAGGACGTTGCTCAAGACATCATACTACTCCGTTTGTTCCCATTCTCACTCTTGGGAAGAGCGAAGCAATGGTCCTATGCTAATAAAGAAGACATCAACACATGGGTGAAGTGTTCAAAGGCCTTTCTAGAACAGTTCTTCTCAGTAGGCAAAGTCAATGCCTTAAGAGGAAAGATTACTAATTTTCAACAGCAAAAGGGAGAAACCATTCCAGAAGCCTGGGAGCATTAGAAAGAATACATCTTAGATTGCCTCCATCATGGAATGGAGTTATGGTTGCTCATGCAAAGCTTTTATAATGGATTAAGTAAGAAATCTCGTGAACAACTAGATGCAACTGTTGGAGGATCATTTATGTCACTCACTGCTGGAAAAAGTAAAATTCTTCTGAAAAAGATAGCAGAAAATCAAAGCTGGCCATCAGGCAATATTCAATCATGCCACTAGAGTGAGGAAGCACCAGAGGAATTATGTGCACTATCAACCAAGTTGGATGTATTGCTAAATTGGCTTGACGAGAGAGCTAAGTACAAGGAAGATCAAAGAGCCATTGAAAATGCTTATAAACAAGACACAAGCCTCGCCGTCAACAATTTAGTTCCACCACGACAAGGATGGAATCAACAGTAAGGTAAGTACCGAGGTAATTACTACAATTCTTCCAATACTGAATTACCACCTTTAATAGAATTAATTTTAGAACAAGCTAGAATTAATAATAATTTATCAAATAAGATTGTTTCTAATGATAAAATTTTGGAGAGTATAAATGCTAAAATAGATACTTTTTCGTCTGCCATAAAAGAACAACTTAATTTTAATAAAAAGATAGAAATACAAATAGCACGATTGTCTGCTGCGCTGCTTATTTTCACTAACCCTGAGCAAGTAAATAAGATAACTACAAGAGGTGGCAAGTCTACATAGGATCCCCCATATCCAAAAGGGATGTCTAAAAGGATGAAAGCAGTACCAATGATACCGGAAGAAGATGAAGTTGAATATGTCACTCCACAAGAACCACAAGAAATGAGACAAGATTTCCATGACACCAATTTCATACCATTCCCATGCAGAAGACAGAGAGCTCACACTCATATGGATGAGCAGTTTGGTAAGTTTATAGAGGTCATTCAGAAATTATATATCGACATACCTCTATTGGATGCCATACAGGTCCCAACCTATGCGAAGTATATCAGAGATATTTTGAACAAGAAGAGGCCACTGCCCACCACTGAGGTGATCAAGCTGATAGAAGAATGTAGTGAGGCCATCCTTAATACATCACCAACCAAGAAAAAGGATCCAGGATGCCCCACTATTGATTGCTCAATTGGAAGCCAACATTTCGATAATGCACTATGTGACCTTGGAGCAAGTGTTAGTCTGATGCCCAAATCAGTCTTCGATAAGCTCACTTATTCAACATTAGAGCCAACATCAATGTGTCTACAGCTAGCCGACAAGTCGATCCGCTACCCGATAGAAATTATTGGGAACATTCCAGTGAAGATAAGAGAATTCTTTGCGCCAGTAGACTTTGTGGTACTGGCATGCAACCAGACTCAAAAGTGTCACTCATCCTGGGGAGATCCTTTTTGAGCATAGCCAATGCTCACATTGATGTCAAAGGAGAAATCAAGTTCAACATAAATGGAAAGAAAGAACGGTTTGCTTTTAAGCCATGACCGGAGCTCACTACAAATATGGTATTGCAAGAGAAAGATCAATCATCAGAACCACCATCTTCGGGACCAGAGAATGCATCCAAAGATTAAACAAATTGGAAGTCTGGTTCGGTGGACTCAAAATTCCGAATCCTCGCCGGGAGGTAAATCGGTATTTACCCGCATTTACTTTTTGCATCAAATTTTTACTTTGGCATTTTTCCTTGCATTAGAAAAATAAAATAAACATTTCCATCATAACATAGTAAAAATTTAGGCCCTACATAAATATTTTTTATGGAATTACCGCTGTAAGGAATATTTGTCGTGGAGGCATAAAAATGAAAACAAAAATCACCATTCAACTCCTTATTTTTCATAGTTACATAAAAGTAAATTTTATATGGCATATGCATGAAATTATTTTTTACTTTCATCTAGGGGTAGATTCTATGGTTGGGACACACATGTCATAACCTTACTCATCTTTTAATATGTTCCATTCATTTAATATCTTGCACCTGATGCTCCACTCAACCTCCACATGAATTAGTACGATGTTTAGAATAAAATTTTTGCAAAAGAATGGTAGGAAGGAGAGTAACTAGGTGGGGCCCATAGGGCAGGTCAACTGACCTAGCCCTCTGGTCAGCTGACCTGGCCTCTCCCCACTCCTATAAATACACCCCACCAGCTCCTTCACACTCCACACCACTTCTCACATCATCCCCTGTCTCTAGAAGCTCGAGTTGCTAAAATTCGTGATCTTGAGTAAAAGTTAGAGCGAAAGTAAGAAAGTGAATAGTGGGAGAGAGAAGTGTGAAGTGTTGTCAAGATGAAAGTCATTTGGGCGAGTAGAAAAGCAAGTGAGATTAAAGGTGGAAGTGCTGTCCATTTAGAGAGAGAACTAAAATTTGTTAGGGGAAGGTGCTTAGTAATTACTAGTGAAAATTGTCGGATGACTAACCCCAGAATGACTTACTACTGGACAACTGACCACTGACTTTCTATTTTTCTAACTCTATTTCCACAAGTTTTTGTTAAGTTCTATGCAGGACGAGCTGGAAGAAGTTCTCATTTGGAAGATCATCATCCCATCGCTCCACTCGCAGCAACTCGGTGGCGTCGATGAACATCGATACTCCACCGGCAAGCCCGCTACGTCATATGTCAAAAGTCATCAACACCATGATAGACGAGAGGAACTTGAAGTTTCATGGAGAGGAGGTAGACAAATACAATTTGATCAAGGACAGAGGTGTTACCCTCACTCGCGTCATCGACCTAGCACTCCTACGTCGAACAAGTATGGATATCGAGCTTAATCATATTTTCTGTGAAGTAGGATGTGAGAATTTCTGCACCATTAATGAACCGGGTTGTGAATTACTTACTCTGAAATTTCTTTGCACCTTAAAACTCTTTCAGGATGGAATTAAGTTTAACCTATTTAACAAAGAATTTAATCTCACCTGGAAACAACTAAGCCTACACTAGGGTTTTAAGGAAGAGTGTATTATAGATGTAGACATAGTAATTCCTGAATTTGTTAGAACCAACTTTTGGAAAGAAATTTCAAATGAAGACAAATGTGACCATCCCCACACTAATTCCATACAACTGCCCGTTTTATGCTTCATGCATATATGGCTAGGCATTAATCTTTTCCCACTGTCACACCCGGTTTTAAGGACAAAACTAGACATACACCATATGTGAAATAAAGAAGTCAAATCTCACATATAGCTGCAGATGAGTGTAATATCAAGAGACAAATGCTTAATAAACATAACGCAATAGTATAAAATATACCTTAGAGAGCAACACAGTGGAAAGACAACTCCGAACACCGGGTGTAGACTTCACTCTAGGAACAAACTGACTGGTTGATCACAAACCTAAAAACTCCAGAGACTATCCTGAGGTGTGGGAAATAGCAAGAGTGAGTCCATGTCGAACTCAGCAAATATATCATGTGGTAAATGAGGCTCAAAAGATTTGACACGGGTTTACTGCAATAGCTTTTAGTGAGTCATCTTTTAGCAATTGAGTAGCAACAAGTTTAACATAAGCCCAAATAACCTCATGATCATGTAAACGAGAATAATGTATAGCAAGAAACAATAATCATTAGTGAGCATCAATATCATCAGTATTATCATTATCATTATCATCAATGTTCATCATTTATTCTGTAAGGGTCCAAGGCCACTCGTGACCGTGAGCACGGCTGTTATAACAATTTTACACTCTGTAGAGGTTGTACACTTTCACTGTGAGTCGTGATTTACCCTTTCGCCCAAGGTCTTGACCCACTTCCAAGGAAGGACGGCAGGGTTAACTATGAAGTCTTTCAAAGGTTCGTCTAACAAGTTAGGGCCGCTAGGTTTCATCAGTCAGTCTGTGTGATACAACCACGCAGGAATCCACAGTCTGCTTTTCCCCATTTGTGCCACAAGGGTAACCTCTAACAAGCTAGAAAAGGTCCTTCTATATGACTAAAGCCAAAGCCATATAGCCCTCACAGTTGTACTGTAAGTCCTGGATGTTCGCTTACAGATAAGTCCTTAAGGAGAGAAACTAGAGCACCATAAAAACAACCAAATATGCTCTAGCCCTCTTGAGCCATGTTTCTATAAAGCATCTTTTAAACGTTTATTGCATATACCATTAGTCAAGTTACAGATCATGGTTATTCAAAAAGAGCACTAGCATCACTACACAATACAATGTCACATGGGTGTCAAGGTACAAGATACAAAAAACTAGGATATCCTTAGTGGTAACAAGGTAGACACATGCACATGAATTAAGTATATTAAATGTAACGGAACCGTCCAAATTATAAGAGCACAAGTACAAAAACAATCACCGAAGTGATCAAATTCTCGCACTTGAGCCCATATAACTCCGGTAGTCCAATGAAATCACGAGGGATTTCAAACCAACCAACATACCAGCCAAGATCGTAGTGATTCAACATAACAAGTCACATGTTACAACCATTTCACAAGTAGTTAAATATACATCGGAGTTCAACAAAGTTATTACAACTTAAGTTCAAAAGTAGCGGAAGCAAAGTAATTTAAAACTAACAACACCTTATTTCAAATACATGCCAGTACCAAGGTCGACTTCCAACAAAAGCATTAGAGAGAGGATAACTCAGAAGGATCATGCCCGTGATCACACTCCGCCACTACGGCAGGAGTCAACCAACTCTTGCAGCCATCATGATACATCACAACCTGCAACAAGTGGGGATAAAACCCTGAGTACGAGAAGGTACTCAGCTAGACTTACCCGTCACAAACCAGAAATAAAGTGACACCAAGGATCATGCAAGGCTGATATAAAGTGGGCTAGCTTGACAACATTTTGCATAAAAGCTTAATATGGATAAGTAATCATTAATGCTTAAGCATCAAGTTAATTATCATTAACCTGTCATCTATATTAGAACCTGTACTAGAGCACTCACTTTATTAGGAGCAAACAATATTAACCATAGCAGGTATAAATTGAGGCAACCTTTCCATCGTTATCCAATTAACCATCCGTTCAATTTAATGGAATCTACGTTGCCGCTGCTCAAGTCAAGTGCTCACTAACCGGGAGCGACGGCGATTCGAATCGAATTCCTATCCAGCTGGAGGGGTATTTCTAACACTCACCGAGTCACGCCTGGCGAGGGCTGCTCAGGTCATCTTTCGTACAGTTCAGGAATCGCGGGTCCGAATGATGTCGCGACCCCAAGGGCGACACTCTGCCAGGTGATAGGGACTCTAACCCCCCCTTGGTCTCACGCCAATGTCCCCAAGCACATCCTTTCTCTCCTCCAAGAAGCAACCTACCATTCGATTCCCGGCCTGAACCATATTACTCGACTTCGCGGTCGGAACGACTTATCCGGCCAACTAAGTGTTAGACTGCGTTCAACATGACTCAAGGACGTACAGCGAATCGGTCCTTAAACGACTCAGACGGGGATAGATCCACACCCAAGACCTCCATGCCTTGTTGCTTCACTATCGTCATCCCGCCCGGTCTCATTTCATTTTATTAACACATGGTTCCATTCCACGATAGCAATATAGCCAACCGTGCCATATAAGAATATCCCTACATCTCGCAGGTGACAGGAAATCACCTGACTTCTACCGCTTAAAGCAGGGCTAAGCATCTACTCGATCCTAGTCTATGTAGGATTCAGGGATTCATATATCTGGACAAGGAATGATATAATGCAGCAAGGTTTTCAACCAACTCCTACCACTTAATGCAACAATACTTATAACATATATATAATTAATTGCTTTTGAAGGTAGGAGGCTTATAATGCTCCGGGGCTTGCCTGGGATCCGACTCAAGTTAGAGTATGTCAGATGAAGTCACTTGGCGAGCAACCTCCACTCTACCTCTTGTCCGGTCCTTCTATCTTCGGGATGGATCCACCAAACACCGTCTTTGGGTTTGGCTCCAACGTCACATCACGTCCTTCACGTAGTGCATCTAGCGTACCTAGATGAGATGTAAGATGCAAGTGTATGAATGCGTAGAAATGCAATAACATAACTTTCATGTCAACACACCAAGTTCACATGTGCACTAGAGTTAATCAACTTAACTATTACTTAAGCATATCCTTAGAAGATGACCAACATATCAATCATGAGACAAGTCATACAAGATCTCAAGCACACTTAACACTAACAAGATGTATATCACTCTTTAGGAATCAACATAGCAAAGCAAGTCAAGATGAAACAACAACTATAACTAGAATATGTCAATTTCTGGACTTACAAATAGTAGCTTCATAAATCAATCATATCTAGAGTTTTATAAATCCAAATGACTTGCAAGAAGATATTCTGGAAAGATTAGGAAAATATCTACATTTCATCTTTAATCATCTCAACATGATTCCCAAGTTATCATGACCAAACATGTCAATCTTTAAAGTCTGCACAGAAGGTAATTAAAATTTTACAGTAAACTTATTAAGCATGCAACTCTTAAACTATCAGACCTGGGATCATGAAAATTTAACACAAGCAAGATAAGATAATTATATACAACTTTTGTATTTACCAAAACTACAGTAAACATCATTTACACCATGAAACTAGTTGCACGAGTAACACCACACATGCAGCCCAACAGCAATGGTACAATTATAGACAGAAAACTGATAGAAACTTCAGAGAAGCATAAATGAAGTTCTAGACCTCCAACAAACATGATTCTCAACTTTATGGAAAGCTTATAAAGTTACCTACAACTTTCTTGTAATCATCTTAAGATGATTCTACAGATAACATGGTCAATTAATTAAATAATTAGATCTCTGTCCAAAATATGGACAGAATCTGATATGCCACTTTAAACTGCTATAACTTGAGTTTTATAAATCCAATAATCATGGTTCTAGACTTTTTAGAAAGCTTAACAAATTGTGAACAACTTCTCTATAAACATCTAGAACTAATTCTGCCACTAACAGGGTCACACATGGCACACAAAGCAATGCTGTCTGGGTTTGGGCAGAAACTGCCACAGTACTTTAAACAACTATAACTAAACATATACTTAACCAAAAATCGTGCTCTTTAGCTTTTTGAAAAGCTTAAGAAAAGTACTACAACTCATTTATTGTCATCAAGGCATGGTTCATAACTTAACTAAGCCAAACAATACATACATGCAGAACTGTCCAGAATAGAAGCAAAGCAACATATAACATTTGTTATTTTTATAGCTCCTAAACTATCAAGCCTAAAATCTTGAAATTTTTACTAGACATCATAAATCGCAAGAATAACATGCCACAAAAATTTCACTTCATTTAGAGCTCTAAATTTACAGTTATGAAAATGACAAATACAACTAGCAATAAAAACCTAGATGCAAAGATCCATTTTTAGAACTAAAATTTTAAACTAAAACATTATATATTATAGATCCACTGCGTAGATAATTTCACAAGGATTCCAAAAAGTCCTCATTTGCTATTTTATGATTTTTCTACTAATTACTATGAATTTCCAAAGGTCAACACTGAATTCTGTAAAAATAAAAAGATTAAACCGAAAAAGAAAAGCACTTTTGCCTCGAGGCCCCTGGACTTTCTAGAACCAACCCGCAGTCCAATTTACTATTCAACTGAGTCACAGGTTATTCATTTTGGCCCCTGAAAGAATTTTAATTAAATCTCGCAAGGGAGTCCCCACAGCACTATTCACCCGAGTCACTGATGTTACACTTTACCCCCTAGAAAGTCACTATTTGCTCCGAGGCGCCCTTCTTCTTCCTCATGTTCGGCCGAACAGAGGAGACAGGGCAGCTGACCTCCGGCGGTGGAGTCGCCGGTAGTGGCCACGACGGTTCCGCGCGAGCAGGACGGGGCTAACCCGCATCCGATGGTGCGCCCCACGCAGCCCGAGGCGGACCCCAACGACCTGGCCACGGCAGCAGGCGGCTTGCCGGCCGGTGCTCCAGCGGCGGTCCCCTGCGGGGGCGGAGCTGGTGACGCGAGGGGCTCCGGAGGTGCGGCATGGTACGGGGAACACGATGGCGCTGTCGGTTTGGTGGAGGGAGGCCGGAGGTAGAGCGATGACGGTGGCGGCTCGGAGCTCTTGTGGACAGCCATGGCGGTGACACTGAGGCACGATGGAGACCGGCGACTCATGCGAAATCAGGCGGTAGGGTCCGACCGCGCACGTACGTGGTATGGAGGCGGCCCGCGGCGCGGCTAGGGGAAAAGGGAGGGCGGCCGCGAGCTCTGCTCTGGCGGCCGGCAATGGTGACCAGAGGAGCACCGCCATGCACAGCGCGAACCGAGAGGGAGAGAGCGCGGAGGAGGGCGGAGAATGAGCGCGGAGTGGAGCTCGGTGAGCGTCCTGGTGCCTCCCCATCGACCCCAGTCCACGGGACGCGCGGCAGCGAGGAGAACGCATGGCGGCCACGCACTGGGGCACGCGTCGGCCATTGAGGCAATTGAGCGAACAGGTGTCGTGCGCCCGAAAGGATCGGTTGGAGCTCCAATTTGGGCCTGATCTGGGCCGATCTAGGTCTTGGACTTAAAAGCAAAGTTGTAGCCCGTACCATGATCTACATTTTCTATTTAATGGTCATGGTCATTAGGGTAATAGATTAGTAGATAATCAGTCCCCAAATTGCTAGTGTCAACATGTTAAGCTAGGGCTCGGTTTTGGGATTTTTAAATGCCAAACTTGATCCAATTGATCCCAACTTTTTACATGTTGTTCTCCAACAATTTATTTCCAACTTTCATTTTTGGACCAATTTAAGTTACTTAGTAAAAACTCGAGAACGCGGGATGTCAATGTCGAAGACACTGAAAACGGGGCTTTAAAATTGTTAAGTGTTGGAAACAGTCCCAAAATTGACTTGTGAGCCCTGTTTGAGCATGTTCCACACATTTTCATGGCTTGACTCTTAAATAAAGTTTGTTCCTTATAAAATTCTCTACGACTTTGTCAAAGGGTGCACAGTCATGAAAAGCTTCTAGGTCACACTTTTGAAACGGTCAAACAAAAGTGTTCCAGGGTCCACACATGGTCAACCATCACTTAGAAGCACAATTAGGCAAAATGATCAATATGAACATTGTTCCATTATGTGTCCTAAGTGTAGTTAAGGTGTTGTAGAGGCCAAACATACCCACCATGCATATGTTGCACAAAAGTGTAGGTCTCACATGCCTTGAAACATAGAAATCAAGTGAAATGCTATGGTCATTTCATGTGGTTGTTTCAAGATACATGTTACACATGTTCCACTAGGGTGTTCCACATGTGTCCAAGATGTGTTGCACATATTGCATTGTATATTGCACAAACACTAGTTCCCATGGGATGAAAGGCAGGTTTCAGTTCTAATCCAACAAGCATATAACTTATCATTTCATGTGACTTTTTGATTCCAAACTTTATGAAACTTTTCCAGGGATCAATATGGATAGTTATTGATGTGAGACATGTGAAGATACTTTGGTAACACACCCAAGCATATATCTTTCAATTGAGCCTATGTGTAAGCAAGGTGCAAATCCAAGTTTAGGTTAGGGTTTATTTCGATAGGCTTGACATTGGCATCGTCATCTCCACTTAAACTGTCATGTTTGAGCTTAACCCTCTACTTAATTGGTAATAAACACCTGGGGTGTTACAGCCCTCCCCCCTTAAAAGAATCGCGTCCCGAGATTCGGAATGGAAGACCTTTTAAGGAAGAGAGTCACGTTGTCTAGTTCCCAACATGTGCTGTAGCATTCAACTACAAAGCTTCGACATTGGTGAATAATTTGGTCAAAGGCACTTTCTGATACTTACTCTTTATGGTAAAATTTGTCTGAAGAATTTCCTTCATTGACTTCCATGAAGCATTGTTACTTTGGGAGGAATCCAAGATAGCACGTACTGCATTCTCAGTGTACGGAGATCATTCGGTCCGTGAGCTGACCACTCACCAGTATCTGATTCTTAAGTGAGCACAGCATAGTCCGTATGAACTTTACACTAGACCGAAATCCTCAAAAAGATACTCATTGAAGTGATCCTATGTTCACCAAGTTTGAAAAGCAGTTCTCTACCAAAAATGGCTTGAGCGCAACCTTCCAAAAGGGTGAGATCATAGACGACAAACATTCTCTGAGGCCATAGGATACTGACTAACCAATAGACAAGGTCTATGTTGGTCGTAAATGTTCATTCATTTAGACATCAACTAATGGAAAACTACTTGCGGTTCCATGCGTGCAGTTCTCTTTCTCTGACGACAACACTGTATTATCTGAGTCCATCGATGGTCAGTGAATGTGATAGCTGACTCTGTTGGCTTCCTATTTCTGCCAACAGTTATCTAAGAAGATTCTTCTACCCAAGACCACAGTTATCTGGGTTGAATCAGATGCAACCTCTTAGGTAAGAACACCTTAAGGTACCAAAGATCAGTGAGTATTAGCAATAATTGCTAAAGAAAGATGTAGCAAGGTCTGGTAGACAGCAAAAATTGCAAGTATTTACCAACTTCGGTAATTAACTCACTACCGAGCAAGTTGAGTACAATCCCCTTCGTGAGGTAGTTGCACAGTAAGTTGAGTTTGACTTGCAACATAGTGAACTAGCTTTGTCAGGCTAACTTTTCACCGTGAGGCTTCCTCTTTAGGATCAACATCAACTCTAAGCTGGGAAATCTGTTGTTTGACTCTTTTCAATTTGCTTTTGATTTGCAAATTTACTCGGAGAACCCTTGATTGTCCCAATAATTATTGATGAGAGGACATAAAATCAAGGCGAAAGGGTGTACAACAGGATCCTTAAGACCAGTCAAGAGATCGTCCAACAGAGTGATGAACAAACTATTTGTGGCACTTAAGGGCACAAGGATGTTGATCGAAACTAGGGCATGCATTTCTCTAATTCTTTGCTTTAGTTGATAGAACACTTTGCACTATCTGTATGATTGTCCAAGATGGAATTGACTTGGTCACAATGGCTGTGGAAGATAGGGTATCACTCAAGTTGTTGGCCAGTTGATTCACTTATTGTTGGTTATTGCTGTGTAAGGCATAGCCTTCGTAGCTACCAAAGAGTCGTTACCTAGCTAGAGATTAACCTTCCTATTGGTAACTAATCAGTTGTCTCTCAACACTAAAAAGTTCCAAATCTTCACTCTTGATCACAATAATTGTGGTTGATGCAGAACAGATGGTTGCCATCGAAGTTAACAGATAAGGGGTCACACCAGAGATGGTTGATTTCGACGGTGTGGTCATTATGCATGCAAAGGTTAAGATTTGCATAATGTGACGATTGATTTTTATCCAACGAATGACTTGTCCAACCTTAAGTGTTGTGTGTCCTTTTTATCCAACAGGGATGAGATATTTTTCTCACTAGCTGGTGGTCGTCAACATTGGGACAACTAATTAGAGTCACTTGCCTACCACTTCTTGCGGTCTGTTAATGTTTATGTCGGTGACCTGTTCTTCAAAGGTTATCCTCTTAGCAACTTCAGGAGTAAGCTCTACTACTTTCGGTCTAAGATATGGATCTTACGATATGATATGGAGAGATAATCAAGAAAAGGAACACGAGAAAATAACACATCGACTGTCGTTTCATAATGGATCATGACTAGAAACCGTGATACCAGCGCGTGCCAAGCAGCCAGCCATGTGTCTGCAGCCACAGGAGGCCCTTGGTTTCGTCGCGGCACCATCAGCGGCTACTCATAACACCATTACTAAACGCACAACGAAAGTGAAATTTCAAGTGGCACAAATGGGCTGTAAGAGCAAGCGCCATACAAGGAGGGATAGCAAGTAAAGGTAGTCACAAGGTTTAAAATCAACACGAAAATGATCCGAAGATCAAAATATAGCACAAGAGAACATCACACAATTGCCAAGGATAACTGAGCAAGAGACTCTTGCTTAAATTCTACGTACGACTTGCGCCCACCGAGGGGAGTACCAGATAAAAGATTAACAGGAGATTCATTCATGTTGGACAACAACATGAGATCAAGACTGATAAACATCTCGAGACTTGAGAAGGTTGGGGACGGATTAAGCAAATTTTAAGGGCGAAAACCGATATGTACTCATAGATTGAGTTGATAAGGTAGATGCACGAATTTGCAAGCAAGCGATTTTGAGGCCATAGCAAAAAGACGTTTCGTCGTATTAGCTAACCTTTGGGAGAAGCAACCGGGAGGTTCAACCTAAATTTGGGTGCGGTCTCCACAACTGGCAACGTACGAACCATGGTCAAAGGCTAACATTGATGGAAGTTAACTTGGTGGGTCACTCGACAAGGGTGTTCACAAAGAGGGTTGCAAAACATCCACGGCTTATGCAAACATATAGGAGAACAAAACTTTGGGCTTTCGGTCAAGCAACGGTATGGATACAAACATTCAAGGGATAACCACCACGTCTACAGGCTCAGGCTCCTAAGAGAGAGAACCTACTTGAAGACAACAACCAAATAATTACGTAACGTGAACGTTGTTCTAGGATAAAGCTATGCGACACTCGTATGCTCACCGAGGACAAACGAGGTGACAACTAGGGCACTACCTAGATAACAAGCATACATATAACATTACAGTCAGCAGACATTGGAGAAATTCAAACGAATGGGCTTAAGCAACCAATATCAAGCACAAGGATCACCCAAAACAAGCATGTATCTAAGCAAGAACTATCTACAAGTTTAGTCCAAACAAACGTTAGTTAAGGAAACCAACTTATCATGTGCCCAGAATCTGGACAGCAACGCAGTAGTTACTTGTTTCAACCATAACTGAGGTTATAGACATCCCACAAAGGTGATCCTAGACTTTCTAGAAAGCTTAGGAAGATGACTAAACTTTAGTTATTCATACAAAAAGCTAATTCATAGATTAACATGACCTAAATTGCTAATGTTTCAGATCTGTACTAATATGGACAGAAAACTGATAAGAACTTCAAAAATGCAAAACTAGAGTTCTAGGGACACAACAAGGCTGAGCCTTAACTTTATGTAAAGCTTATTAAGTTGTCTATAACTTTATTATTATCATATTAAGATGATTCTATAGCTAACAAGGCCAAACAATATAAAGAAGACATCTCTGCCCAGATTTGGACAGATTCTGTCATTCCACTTTGTAAGCTCATAACTAGAAATTTAGACCACCACAATTAGTGCTATAGGACATTTTGAAAAGCTTAGAAAAGTACTACACTTCTTCTATTATCTCCAAGACTTGATTCCATATGTACACAGGTCAAACAAACCAAACATTCAGATCTACTCAGAGCATAAGCAAAACCTGATAGTAAACTTTTAAAATTCATAACTCTCAAACTATAAGACCTAGGGTCAAGAAATTTTAGGAAAAGCTAGAAAAGTAGGTTAGCTAAAACTTTGGTATTCTCCATAACCACAGAAAACACAATGATGGCCACGAAAGCATCACTACAATAGAAACCGCTCTAGCAGCCAATGTTTAATAAGCAAAACAAAGTTTGCCTTTGTTCTACTTAACAAGAGAGCACACAAACATGTTATTCTAGTAGCTCTAAACATTGTTACCTTAGAGCAGCACCAATTTAATTCATTCACAAGAATCAAAATTACTTAAGTGTGGTCTCAAACATTTGCAATGCTTGTATAAACAACATATCCACCATTTGGCTAAACTAAAGGACAACTATAGTTTCAAGCATATACCCACTTATTTCTAGTGGGGCTAAGCACACACTATCTTCAAACACTTCCTATTCAAGCAACATGGAATAAGGCATTCATATCTAACTCCACACAAGGAAGATACTACATAACATCAATCACAAGTCACTTATATCAAACAAGGGTGAGAGGAGCATAGCCATGTATAAGGCAACAATCATGAATATGCATGCTTCGTCCTATTCGTCCTCACAAGATTGCCAACCTAAGGTGGCGATCACGTTCTATGTCGGTGGCATAACACGCACTCTCTCGATATATAGCTAGTCGTCATCTACATTCGACTTACGTATTCGTGGTTAGCGTACCTGCAGAAAGGTTTCATTGCAGCCCAACATTTCCCCAAATATAGCACACAATGAAAGCAAGAAAGTAAACTTCTAAGTACTCCCATATACATATACCCCCGTATATATATATGTAGCACCAAAACTACCCGAATCATCAATCACCCACAATTAAGTACCTTCATATATACATGTGTGTAACATGTAAATAATCCAGTAACCAAAACTAGCTCTCCCCTAGACCGCAGTTTGTACGGTCATGCTCTCACAACTCACACTTACCTGAGCGTAGGTGCGATGTTACATAAAAGTAAACTAGCGACATATATGACTATCTCATATATGAAGGCTACCTCTAATCTAACACACCGGGTAGCATAGTGTGGGAAAGTCATCACACATACATACCTTGGCCTAGGCGTAGATGCAAAAATAAAAACCCCCAAGTTAGTACTTATATAAGCCACCTAATAATCCTTATATGGGCATAAGGAATTGACCACTGGCATACTTAGGTTTAAAATTCAGTTTTCACAAACCTATATATAGCTATAAGTTGATAAACTGATTTTATAAAACAAAACCTTTGTTTTAAATACACATACGACAAGTTTAATGTTGAATCTTGCTCCGATACCAGCTGTAACGGAACCGTCCAAATTATAAGAGCACAAGTACAAAAACAATCACCGAAGTGATCAAATTCTCGCACTTGAGCCCATATAACTCCGGTAGTCCAATGAAATCACGAGGGATTTCAAACCAACCAACATACCAGCCAAGATCGTAGTGATTCAACATAACAAGTCACATGTTACAACCATTTCACAAGTAGTTAAATATACATCGGAGTTCAACAAAGTTATTACAACTTAAGTTCAAAAGTAGCGGAAGCAAAGTAATTTAAAACTAACAACACCTTATTTCAAATACATGCCAGTACCAAGGTCGACTTCCAACAAAAGCATTAGAGAGAGGATAACTCAGAAGGATCATGCCCGTGATCACACTCCGCCACTACGGCAGGAGTCAACCAACTCTTGCAGCCATCATGATACATCACAACCTGCAACAAGTGGGGATAAAACCCTGAGTACGAGAAGGTACTCAGCTAGACTTACCCGTCACAAACCAGAAATAAAGTGACACCAAGGATCATGCAAGGCTGATATAAAGTGGGCTAGCTTGACAACATTTTGCATAAAAGCTTAATATGGATAAGTAATCATTAATGCTTAAGCATCAAGTTAATTATCATTAACCTGTCATCTATATTAGAACCTGTACTAGAGCACTCACTTTATTAGGAGCAAACAATATTAACCATAGCAGGTATAAATTGAGGCAACCTTTCCATCGTTATCCAATTAACCATCCGTTCAATTTAATGGAATCTACGTTGCCGCTGCTCAAGTCAAGTGCTCACTAACCGGGAGCGACGGCGATTCGAATCGAATTCCTATCCAGCTGGAGGGGTATTTCTAACACTCACCGAGTCACGCCTGGCGAGGGCTGCTCAGGTCATCTTTCGTACAGTTCAGGAATCGCGGGTCCGAATGATGTCGCGACCCCAAGGGCGACACTCTGCCAGGTGATAGGGACTCTAACCCCCCCTTGGTCTCACGCCAATGTCCCCAAGCACATCCTTTCTCTCCTCCAAGAAGCAACCTACCATTCGATTCCCGGCCTGAACCATATTACTCGACTTCGCGGTCGGAACGACTTATCCGGCCAACTAAGTGTTAGACTGCGTTCAACATGACTCAAGGACGTACAGCGAATCGGTCCTTAAACGACTCAGACGGGGATAGATCCACACCCAAGACCTCCATGCCTTGTTGCTTCACTATCGTCATCCCGCCCGGTCTCATTTCATTTTATTAACACATGGTTCCATTCCACGATAGCAATATAGCCAACCGTGCCATATAAGAATATCCCTACATCTCGCAGGTGACAGGAAATCACCTGACTTCTACCGCTTAAAGCAGGGCTAAGCATCTACTCGATCCTAGTCTATGTAGGATTCAGGGATTCATATATCTGGACAAGGAATGATATAATGCAGCAAGGTTTTCAACCAACTCCTACCACTTAATGCAACAATACTTATAACATATATATAATTAATTGCTTTTGAAGGTAGGAGGCTTATAATGCTCCGGGGCTTGCCTGGGATCCGACTCAAGTTAGAGTATGTCAGATGAAGTCACTTGGCGAGCAACCTCCACTCTACCTCTTGTCCGGTCCTTCTATCTTCGGGATGGATCCACCAAACACCGTCTTCGGGTTTGGCTCCAACGTCACATCACGTCCTTCACGTAGTGCATCTAGCGTACCTAGATGAGATGTAAGATGCAAGTGTATGAATGCGTAGAAATGCAATAACATAACTTTCATGTCAACACACCAAGTTCACATGTGCACTAGAGTTAATCAACTTAACTATTACTTAAGCATATCCTTAGAAGATGACCAACATATCAATCATGAGACAAGTCATACAAGATCTCAAGCACACTTAACACTAACAAGATGTATATCACTCTTTAGGAATCAACATAGCAAAGCAAGTCAAGATGAAACAACAACTATAACTAGAATATGTCAATTTCTGGACTTACAAATAGTAGCTTCATAAATCAATCATATCTAGAGTTTTATAAATCCAAATGACTTGCAAGAAGACATTCTGGAAAGATTAGGAAAATATCTACATTTCATCTTTAATCATCTCAACATGATTCCCAAGTTATCATGACCAAACATGTCAATCTTTAAAGTCTGCACAGAAGGTAATTAAAATTTTACAGTAAACTTATTAAGCATGCAACTCTTAAACTATCAGACCTGGGATCATGAAAATTTAACACAAGCAAGATAAGATAATTATATACAACTTTTGTATTTACCAAAACTACAGTAAACATCATTTACACCATGAAACTAGTTGCACGAGTAACACCACACATGCAGCCCAACAGCAATGGTACAATTATAGACAGAAAACTGATAGAAACTTCAGAGAAGCATAAATGAAGTTCTAGACCTCCAACAAACATGATTCTCAACTTTATGGAAAGCTTATAAAGTTACCTACAACTTTCTTGTAATCATCTTAAGATGATTCTACAGATAACATGGTCAATTAATTAAATAATTAGATCTCTGTCCAAAATATGGACAGAATCTGATATGCCACTTTAAACTGCTATAACTTGAGTTTTATAAATCCAATAATCATGGTTCTAGACTTTTTAGAAAGCTTAACAAATTGTGAACAACTTCTCTATAAACATCTAGAACTAATTCTGCCACTAACAGGGTCACACATGGCACACAAAGCAATGCTGTCTGGGTTTGGGCAGAAACTGCCACAGTACTTTAAACAACTATAACTAAACATATACTTAACCAAAAATCGTGCTCTTTAGCTTTTTGAAAAGCTTAAGAAAAGTACTACAACTCATTTATTGTCATCAAGGCATGGTTCATAACTTAACTAAGCCAAACAATACATACATGCAGAACTGTCCAGAATAGAAGCAAAGCAACATATAACATTTGTTATTTTTATAGCTCCTAAACTATCAAGCCTAAAATCTTGAAATTTTTACTAGACATCATAAATCGCAAGAATAACATGCCACAAAAATTTCACTTCATTTAGAGCTCTAAATTTACAGTTATGAAAATGACAAATACAACTAGCAATAAAAACCTAGATGCAAAGATCCATTTTTAGAACTAAAATTTTAAACTAAAACATTATATATTATAGATCCACTGCGTAGATAATTTCACAAGGATTCCAAAAAGTCCTCATTTGCTATTTTATGATTTTTCTACTAATTACTATGAATTTCCAAAGGTCAACACTGAATTCTGTAAAAATAAAAAGATTAAACCGAAAAAGAAAAGCACTTTTGCCTCGAGGCCCCTGGACTTTCTAGAACCAACCCGCAGTCCAATTTACTATTCAACTGAGTCACAGGTTATTCATTTTGGCCCCTGAAAGAATTTTAATTAAATCTCGCAAGGGAGTCCCCACAGCACTATTCACCCGAGTCACTGATGTTACACTTTACCCCCTAGAAAGTCACTATTTGCTCCGAGGCGCCCTTCTTCTTCCTCATGTTCGGCCGAACAGAGGAGACAGGGCAGCTGACCTCCGGCGGTGGAGTCGCCGGTAGTGGCCACGACGGTTCCGCGCGAGCAGGACGGGGCTAACCCGCATCCGATGGTGCGCCCCACGCAGCCCGAGGCGGACCCCAACGACCTGGCCACGGCAGCAGGCGGCTTGCCGGCCGGTGCTCCAGCGGCGGTCCCCTGCGGGGGCGGAGCTGGTGACGCGAGGGGCTCCGGAGGTGCGGCATGGTACGGGGAACACGATGGCGCTGTCGGTTTGGTGGAGGGAGGCCGGAGGTAGAGCGATGACGGTGGCGGCTCGGAGCTCTTGTGGACAGCCATGGCGGTGACACTGAGGCACGATGGAGACCGGCGACTCATGCGAAATCAGGCGGTAGGGTCCGACCGCGCACGTACGTGGTATGGAGGCGGCCCGCGGCGCGGCTAGGGGAAAAGGGAGGGCGGCCGCGAGCTCTGCTCTGGCGGCCGGCAATGGTGACCAGAGGAGCACCGCCATGCACAGCGCGAACCGAGAGGGAGAGAGCGCGGAGGAGGGCGGAGAATGAGCGCGGAGTGGAGCTCGGTGAGCGTCCTGGTGCCTCCCCATCGACCCCAGTCCACGGGACGCGCGGCAGCGAGGAGAACGCATGGCGGCCACGCACTGGGGCACGCGTCGGCCATTGAGGCAATTGAGCGAACAGGTGTCGTGCGCCCGAAAGGACCGGTTGGAGCTCCAATTTGGGCCTGATCTGGGCCGATCTAGGTCTTGGACTTAAAAGCAAAGTTGTAGCCCGTACCATGATCTACATTTTCTATTTAATGGTCATGGTCATTAGGGTAATAGATTAGTAGATAATCAGTCCCCAAATTGCTAGTGTCAACATGTTAAGCTAGGGCTCGGTTTTGGGATTTTTAAATGCCAAACTTGATCCAATTGATCCCAACTTTTTACATGTTGTTCTCCAACAATTTATTTCCAACTTTCATTTTTGGACCAATTTAAGTTACTTAGTAAAAACTCGAGAACGCGGGATGTCAATGTCGAAGACACTGAAAACGGGGCTTTAAAATTGTTAAGTGTTGGAAACAGTCCCAAAATTGACTTGTGAGCCCTGTTTGAGCATGTTCCACACATTTTCATGGCTTGACTCTTAAATAAAGTTTGTTCCTTATAAAATTCTCTACGACTTTGTCAAAGGGTGCACAGTCATGCAAAGCTTCTAGGTCACACTTTTGAAACGGTCAAACAAAAGTGTTCCAGGGTCCACACATGGTCAACCATCACTTAGAAGCACAATTAGGCAAAATGATCAATATGAACATTGTTCCATTATGTGTCCTAAGTGTAGTTAAGGTGTTGTAGAGGCCAAACATACCCACCATGCATATGTTGCACAAAAGTGTAGGTCTCACATGCCTTGAAACATAGAAATCAAGTGAAATGCTATGGTCATTTCATGTGGTTGTTTCAAGATACATGTTACACATGTTCCACTAGGGTGTTCCACATGTGTCCAAGATGTGTTGCACATATTGCATTGTATATTGCACAAACACTAGTTCCCATGGGATGAAAGGCAGGTTTCAGTTCTAATCCAACAAGCATATAACTTATCATTTCATGTGACTTTTTGATTCCAAACTTTATGAAACTTTTCCAGGGATCAATATGGATAGTTATTGATGTGAGACATGTGAAGATACTTTGGTAACACACCCAAGCATATATCTTTCAATTGAGCCTATGTGTAAGCAAGGTGCAAATCCAAGTTTAGGTTAGGGTTTATTTCGATAGGCTTGACATTGGCATCGTCATCTCCACTTAAACTGTCATGTTTGAGCTTAACCCTCTACTTAATTGGTAATAAACACCTGGGGTGTTACATTAAAGGTGAATAGGAAACAAGGATGATCCCATGCTATACTTGCCTTAACTTAGATCCTTCTTCAAGTCCAAACCTCAATGAACTGCTTCTTGATCATCACGTATAGCTCACCGACTAGACAAGATCATAAAAGAACCACACAAACATCCATTGAATCACACACAAAGCAAACAATAGAAATAAATTAGAACAGTACACCAAACAAATGAAACAACATGTGAAAAGGTTTTAAAGATGTTCTACACATTGCTACGAACACACAGGCGCGAAAAACACGCTAACCAAAGCTATGGTTGAAAAGATACATGTACCGAAAGATTTTGTTGTATAAAACGGAAAATTATAGGTCTTATTTGTTTTTACTATATAAAATCATATATATAGGATAAAATACTTTTTATAGATATTCAAAAGTGACTTAGGCTAAATTACATTTAAATTTAGAAAACTAAAGGAGAAATCAATAATATTTTATTTATAAATCTAGTTGCACAATTATTAATCAAGTTAGATCTAAACTATGAAATTCTAGAGATTTTGATAAAGAAAACATTAATACTAATACGTAGTTCATGTTGTTATAAATCTATTGCAATTTGAACGGACTAATTCGGAATTAAAACGAATAAGTTATGAATTAAACGAGATTTTCTTTAGTAAAATAATAGATTAAATCTAGCATCGAATCTTAAAGGTAGAAAACCTAACCAACAGTAGCACTAACAGTATAAAAAGTTTGTAAAACTCTTCTACACGTTACTACGATCACACAGACGTAAAGATCACGAAATTCAGATTTAAAACGTGAAAGTTATGAATTTTCTAAGATTTCCTATAGATAAATAATTTCTTTAATATAAACTCAAAAATTAAATTTTCCAAACCTACTGTACAGTACTACCAACATGTAGAGCTCGCAAATACGAACCTAACGCAATTTGAACGGGTCAAATCGGAGTTAAAACGTAGAAAATATGGCCTAAACAAGATAGTGGCAGTTTTGTAAATACCTAGAATTTTAATTTCGAAAATAAATCAAAATCTGGTTTTTAATGTGATCTAGACAGTGGAATTCAAGTAAATACCTCTTCTTCTTCTTGGAGTAGAACGCCTGGTGGCTTCGTCGGACGGCGGCAAGAGAAGGAGAAAAAAATATAATTTACTACACGAGAGATTTTCCAAACTAGGGGCTCCTCTACGGTAGTTTGGTGTGCTTTGCCCATGGGATATGTACGTATATATAGGGAGGAAAACTCTCCACCTCCATGTCAACTAGCAATATGGTGCTAATTGACGTTGCACCATCCACCTCCGCTAATAGGCCTAAGTAATCATTTAAGCTCATTAGTAAATAAATGTATGGGCCTTTGAGATTTATTAGGATTATTGCACATGGGCTTTGAGCGTTGGAAAAAATGAGAGATTTATTATTTTCGGAATTAATTATTTTCATGGAAAAAATAATTCCAGAAAAGTCTAGAATTATTATTTAAGCCGTGAAAAATACTCCGAAAGCTCCGAAAATTCAGGAAAAATTCCCAGAGACATTATGGAACATGAGGAACCCAAATAAAGTATTTGGAGCTCATGATAAGATATTTTGGAGCATCTAAAAATAAGACTATGCTCACAGACAAGTGGAAACAAGCTACAGAAAAAGTCGAAAAAATTCCCGAAAAGTTTGTAGAGGTTGATTGATGGATGAGAAACAAGGAATTTGATTGTAGAAAAATAATATATGTATATCAGAGAAGGAAAATCGACCTAAACGCATTTAAAAAAACAACTTGAATTCATTTTGATGTTTGGTCAAAACCAAACAATACAAAAACACAAATGCATCACATGTATGCACAACAGTGTTGCTACATCCTAAGATGAATTTTAATTCAATGAAAATTTTGTTTTACTATGTTTCATGAGCACAAAACATTCATAATTAAATCATTTTAGCTCTATTTCCAAAGAAGCAAATTTTAGGGTGTTACAATTCTACCCCCTTAAGATGAATCTCGTCCAGAGATTCGAAAGACGGTGATCGAAGAGATGAAAACTTTGACTATAGATCTTCTTCACTTGATTCTAGAAGCCTCATCCTCTCAGTGTCACTCCAATGTTTTAACATACTTTGATCATCTTACTCCGAGTAGCTTGCTCAACTATTTCCAAGACATCGACGGGTACTTCAAATAACTCTTAGTCCATGGTGTCGTCCGAATCTTCTCAGTATAACTCTCCATTACTAAAGACATCGACAACGACTTTTACTACTCCAAGCGAGAACACTTTTGCAGGTCATAACCTTGATAAGGATCAAACCGATGATGATACCACAATCTCAAAACCAACATAGCGAAGATGTCCTTTAGATTCTCATGATCCATGTAGACATTACTCTTATAATCCGTTTAAATGCCACAATTATCTCTTTGGGTGAATTCTAATTAATTTACTTTCTGGAGCTCTTCTTCTTAACTCCACCATCAGAGATACCCTATCCAAAAACTTACTAGCCATGCTTGGTGTAACATTGAGGTCTTCTAAGTCTTCACAGAACATACGTCATGAATGCCGACTTGTCTTGGTTGGCGGTTGAACTCTCAACAGATGATAGCTCGAAGTAGATCAATCTTGATGATTACTCAAGCTCCTTGTAGACGATCCAACAATTATCAATCTTGAGTTGACGATATTTGTGTTTGATGTTGACTTCTCAACCATGGGGTTAACCGATTCTTCCAAGTGAAGAACTAGAATGCATGAAATCTCCATCTTGCATCTTCTTCAACTTGGCTACCCCCTTAAGAAAAGATAAACTAGGGGAACAACAAAGGATAGCTTGCATCTTCTTTCGAGTGAATTAACCATCATAAAGATCTTCTGATATCCAAGAGAAACTCATGTGCATAGGCAAGAACAAATAATCTGGAATTCCTCACGAACAGAAAAACAGCACTGCAGTGAAACATCCATAACTTGAGTTCCGTTAAATCAATGAACTTGTAGCTTATACCGTTGGAAAGAATATAAAATTCCCTACAATTTCCTTATAGGACACGTTTCCAAATTCTGACATTAAGTTAAGGTAAAACAACAAAGCATAATATCTGTCCAGACAGTCTACGCAGACCTAGCATCTTGCAACCATCATATCTTAAGTTCCAGAAATGTAACAGAGGTATTCTGGACACCAACGGAAAGCTTATAAAATTATCTAAAACTTCCTTATTGAACTTGTTCCCAGATTATGGTGTTAAGGTGGCCGAAAATAGAGATCAACCGAAACTATCCAGAATTCCAGAGAGAATAGGAACTTCAACTTGCAAAAGGCATAACTCCCAGATTAAAGCAGATATGAGGTTGATTCCAGTGGCAATGAAACATAAAGAAGTCTACTTGTATCCATAAAATTTTTATGACCTTTGGACATCCAGACTTGGAGATATCTCATGATGAACACAAACCGTCCAGAAAAACAGTAAACTGCAGAGATGAGAAAAACCACCCCTACTATCTATTCATTAATCCTTATGCCTTAATCCTATATCTAAATGAAAGTGTAGGAATACTCCACAAGATCATTGCAATCATTACAAAGCTCCAAATCAAGCAAAAGCATAATGATAATTCAACAAGCAATAAAGGTGCACAAAACAATCATTGACTCAACTTACGATGCTATCGTTCTCTTCATACCAAGGGTAAAGATCCTAAAGCTCCTCTTTCGATTTCGTAAGAAGGGGGTGAGGAATAGTTCTAAAAAGCATATCAAATCAAGGAGTGTAGATGAGATCCAAGGCTTAAAACAAGCATCATGGAGAAGATGAATATCAAGGATGGGGATGTAGTGGAGAAGAAATATCAAGGTTTATAGACCAAAGAAGTTATAGCAATTTTAAAACCTTAAGATGACCGATTTCTAAATAGGCCTACGTCTTACAGTCAACATTGCTCTGATACCACTCTGTCACACCCAGTTTTAAGGACAAAACCAGACATACGCCATATGTGAAATAAAGAAGTCAAATCTCACATATAGCTGCAGATAAGTGTAATATCAAGAGACAAATGCTTAATAAACATAACGCAATAGTATAAAATATACCTTAGAGAGCAACACAGTGGAAAGATAACTCCGAACACTGGGTGTAGACTTCACTGTGAGAACAAACTGACTGGTTGATCACAAATCTAAAAACTCCAGATACTATACTGAGGTGTGGGAAATAGCAAGAGTGAGTCCATGTCGAACTCAACAAATATATCATGGGGTTCATGAGGCTCAAAAGATTTGACACGGGTTTACTGCAATAGCTTTTAGTGAGTCATCTTTTAGCAATTGAGTAGCAACAAGTTTAACATAAGCCCAAATAACCTCATGATCATATAAACGAGAATAATGTATAGCAAGAAACAATAATCATTAGTGAGCATCAATATCATCAGTATTATCATTATCATTATCATCAATGTTCATCATTTATTCTGTAAGGGTCCAAGGCACTCGTGACCGTGAGCACGGCTGTTATAACAGTTTTACACTCTGCAGAGGTTGTACACTTTCACTGTGAGTCGTGATTTACCCTTTCGCCCGAGGTAGCTAATCTCTTGACCCACTTCCAAGAAAGATCGGCAGGGTTCACTATGAAGTCTTTTAATGGTTCGTCTAACAAGTTAGGGCCACTAGGTTTCATCAGTCAGTCTGTGTGATACAACCACGCAGGGATCCACAGTCTGCTTTTCCCCATTTGCGCCACAAGGGTAACCTCTAACAAGCTAGAAAAGGTCCTTCTATATGACTAAAGCCAGAGCCATATAGCCCTCACAGTTGTACTGTATGTCCCGGATGTTCGCTTACAGATAAGTCCTTAAGGAGACAAACTAGAGCACCATAAAAACAACCAAATATGCTCTAGCCCTCTTGAGCCATGTTTCTATAAAGCATCTTTTAAGCGTTTATTGCGTATACCATTAGTCAAGTTACTGATCATGGTTATTCAAAAAGAGCACTAGCATCACTACACAATGCAATGTCCCATGGGTGTCAAGGTACAAGAAACAAAAAACTAGGATATCCTTAGTGGTAACAAGGTAGACACATGCACATGAATTAAGTGTATTAAAGGTGAATAGGAAATAAGAATGATCCCATGCTATACTTGCCTTAACTTAGATCCTTCTTTAAGTCCAAACCTCAATGAACTGCTTCTTGATCATCACGTATAGCTCATCGACTAGACAAGATCATAAAAGCACCACACAAACATCCATTCAATCACACACAAAGCAAACAATAGAAACAAATTAGAACAGTACACCAAACATATGAAACAACGTATGAAAAGGTTTTAAAGATGTTCTACGCATTGCTACGAACACACAGGCGCGAAAAACACGCTAACCGAAGCTATGGTTGAAAAGATACATCTAACGAAAGATTTTGTTGTATAAAACGGAAAATTATAGGTCTTATTTGTTTTAACTATATAAAATCATATATATAGGATAAAATACTTTTTATAGATATTCAAAAGTGACTTAGGCTAAATTACATTTAAATTTAGAAAACTAAAGGAGAAATCAATAATATTTTATTTATAAATCTAGTTGCACAATTATTAATCAAGTTAGATCTAAACTATGAAATTCCAGAGATTTTGATAAAGAAAACATTAATACTAATACGTAGTTCATATTATTATAAATTTATTGCAATTTGAACGGACTAATTCGGAATTAAAATAAATAAGTTATGAATTAAACGAGATTTTCTTTAGTAAAATAATAGATTAAATCTAGCATTGAATCTTAAAGGTAGAAAACCTAACCAACAGTAGCACTAACAGTGTAAAAAGTTTGTAAAACTCTTCTACACGTTACTACGATCACACAGACGTAAAGATCACGAAATTCGGATTTAAAACGTGAAAGTTATGAATTTTCTAAGATTTCCTATAGATAAATAATTTCTTTAATATAAACTCGAAAATTAAAATTTTCAAACCTACTGTACAGTACTACCAACATGTAGAGCTCGCAAATACGAACCTAACACAATTTGAACGGGTCAAATCGGAGTTAAAACGTAGAAGATATGGCCTAAACAAGATAGTGGCAGTTTTGTAAATACCTAGAATTTTAATTTCGATAATAAATCAAAATCTGGTTTTTAATGTGATCTAGACAGTGGAATTCAAGTAAATACCTCTTCTTCTTCTTGAAGTAGAATGCCTGGTGGCTTCGTCGGACGGCGGCAAGAGAAGGAGAAGAAAATATAATTTACTACACGAGAGATTTTCCAAACTAGGGGCTCCTCTACGATGGTTTTGGTGTGCTTTGCCCATGGGATATGTACGTATATATAGGGAGGAAAACTCTCCACCTCCATGTCAATTAGCGATATGGTGCTAATTGACGTTGCACCATCCACCTCTGCTAATAGGCCTAAGTAATCATTTAAGCCCATTAGTAAATAAATGTATGGGCCTTTGAGATTTATTAGGATTATTGCATATGGGCTTTGAGCGTTGGAAAAAATGAGAGATTTATTATTTTCGGAATTAATTATTTTCATAGATAAAATAATTCCAGAAAAGTCCAGAATTATTATTTAAGCCGTGAAAAATACTCCGAAAGCTCCGAAAATTCGGGAAAAATTCCCAGAGACATTATGGAACATGAGGAACCCAAATAAAGTATTTGAAGCTCATGATAAGATATTTTGGAGCATATAAAAATTAGACTATGCTCACAGACAAGTGGAAACAAGCTACAGAAAAAGTCGGAAAAATTCCCGAGAAGTTTGTAGAGGTTGATTGATGGATGAGAAACAAGGAATTTGATTGTAGAAAAATGATATATGTATATCAGAGAAGGAAAATCGACCTAAACGCATTTAAAAAAACAACTTGAATTCATTTTGATGTTTGGTCAAAACCAAACAATACAAAAACACAAATACATCAGCATCTATGCACAACAATGTTGCTACATCCTAAGATGAATTTTAATTCAATGAAAATTTTGTTTTACTATGTTTCATGAGCACAAAACATTCATAATTAAATCATTTTAGCTCTATTTTCAAAGAAGCAAATTTTAGGGTGTTACACCCACGTGATGACATTCTCTATGCTAAAATCGATGATTTAAAATTGATGCTTTGTATGATTAAATGAGTGAAAGTCTCACCGGTACAATTCATGTAAGATCATTGGGTGAAAATTTTTACTAAGCGGAAAAACGGTGAAATTAAATATACATCCTTAGTGTGGAGGTTAGCAACTAAGTTGGGTTTAATGGACATTGTGTTGGTAGCACGTATCCCTGGGGAACGTCCAAAAATAATTGTTGAACACTTTTTCCAAGGACATATAACAAAAGAAATAAGAGAGGATAGACCGTACATAATGATTTATCGCAACAAGAATTTTGATATCCTGTTACCTAACCCAGGTCTTGGATTATATTTCACACCTTCTCTGCTTGTGGTGCCATCTACTATAGCTGCAGGGACGAGAACCTCCGAAAGGCGAGAACAAAACCTGCCAACTCACTACTTCGGAGCTGGTCCGCCTCCACAAGGTGCAGCATACACGACATACCATATGTTCGACCACCTAGGGCCACCACGTCCTCCACAGTACAATACATGGGAATAGGTGACTCCGCAACGGTCCGATGGATTGTGGCACAGTGGCCAATGACAACCAGGCCAACGAGGACCCTTCACATAGCATAGACAAGATAGTGGTCGTCATTCTGTTGATGCACAGGAGGTATCATCATCCTCAGGGCGCCATCACCAACAGCTGGGACAAGCATCCTACTCTAGTCCTTCATACCACGAGAGGCTCATGGAGAGGCATGAGTTTAACACTCGCCTCCATCGTATAGAAGAGAACCAAGCAGAACTCTAGCAATCAGCACATCAAACCCAAGAGTGGCAGCAGCATGCGGACCAACGCTTTGATCAAATCCAAGAGAACCAGACACAACAACTCTCGTACTAGAATAGACTTGCAATCTTCCACAGTTCCGTCCGCCACAGCAGTGATCTCAACGATAGCATCACCTCAAGGGAGCAATCCCTAATCATAGTTTTTTTCAGTGCCAGCTTGGGAGGGAACCTCCGTCTGTCTGAAGACCAGAAAAAGTTTTGACCGCAACACCAACTTTGGGGAGGAGCCCCAAGTGAGCAATACCCAGCTTGGAGGAGGAGCCCCCATTCTAGTTATACCCAATTTGGGGGAGAAGCCCCCGAGTCAGTCACACCTGCAAGGGAGGTAACCCCTTGATATTTTTCTATATTTCCAGCATAATTACATAGTAGTTAAATTTCTTGCTATGAAAACACAAAAACCAAATAAAAATGTTTACTTTCTGCCTACTACTAGTATAAATAAATGAGTCATCATGATAGTAAGAAAATAGAAAATCAAATAAAAATTGTGTATAAGTTTGTTTTCTGTCTTAGAATAAATGAAGTGTTTAATTAAGGAATAAATAAATAGCTTCTCTAAGTACTTTGTTTTCAATATAGAAGTTCTCTCTAGATTGGATAGATTGATTTGGCTTAAGAGTTTGCTTTGAACTTGTGATCTGTGGGAACATGCCTAAACTAAGTCTAGGTAATTAATTGACATGATATGAGAAGGTCTGAACTGCTATTTATCTTGTTTCTAATGACACTGAATTCTGGAGATTTACTTTTTGCAAAAACTTAAAAACATGATGAGTTCCTTGTATGATAGAGCTTTAAATTTCTACCACAGCCATACATGCTAGAATAGGAAACTCACTTAAATATTTATTGCTTGTATTTGCATTGAGTTTTGTCAAGCTCTGTTGACCCTTAGAGACTTGTCATGCTTTTAAAATCAAGATCAAGTACACACCACCCAAATATGTTGCTTCTATACTGGAAGTACGCAACAACATGCATTCCATTTAGATCCACCCAAAATAATGTTCTATTCTTACACTGGGAGTGAACAGCAAAAATATGTTTGTTAGGTTTTTCATCCATTAAATAATTGCTCCAAATTCTTGTTATTGTCTCTCTATTTTTGTTGCTAAAAAGAAGCATGTAGCTATGAAAAATAAAGAAAGAAAAAGTATGGAAGAAAAATAGACAAGTGTCCAGCTGAAAAAAAAGAGAAAAAAAGAAGAGAAAAGAAAGAGAATAAATGATAGCCCATGTTCTCTTACAAATATTTTCCAAGTTCAAAAAAGAGATAGTTTTCAAGGAGCAAAGTAGAATTAGTTTCCACCTTCATTTCATTATCCACCATATATCCACTTTACTAGGTCCACACACATGCACATCTTGATTAGATTGTATGACTTGTCTCTCTGGATCCACTATTTGACTTTACAATAAATGCTTTGCAAGTATGTATGTGCTGTCTCCCACCTATGAACTCCACATAAGCCTTATTAGTTGTAGGTTGAGAGAGAAGGCATAACATATTGCTTTGGTAAGAGAGAGTGCCAAAAATACTATATATATTGAGAGACTAGAGAGAGTTATACGAAGGATACTCTGAGTTTTATTTCTAAAAATTCATAAAAACTCCAGAACAGAGGTGAAATAAAGAACATGAGACATAGTGCTTGACTAAATTACTTTGTCTTTCAATTGCTCAAGACCCAAGTGTAGGTAAAAGCCCCATGATTCCATGTAATATAGGTGAGTTTGAAGGTCAGATCAGTTATTCTAAGTCTGGAGGAAAATTTCTGTTTGAAAGTATGTGTGTTTATGAGCAATTAAATAAATAAATAATCTCTGGTTTAGTTGTTTGCTCAGGGACGAGTAAAGGTTAAGCTTGGGGGAGTTTGTTGATGGTCGTCAACCATCAATTTCAAACCGTCAATAAAACATGAAAAAGGGCAAATAATAAATAAAAATATAGAATAGGAGTTTAACTAACAGAATTCCATAGGTTTTGGTGAATCTGTATTTCTACAGGGAGTTATCAGGAAGTAAATGGAGAAATGAATAAATGTCAGACTAAAAAGCATATTCCACGGTGGCATGAAGTGAAGAAGGATCTAGAAGATACGAGAAGGTAGATCCCCGAAGGTGGGACCCACCTGAGAGTGACCCAGGTTGGCCGACCTGGCCTCTAGGTCGGCCGACCTAGAGGTCCACCTGTCAGCCTCGGCCTTCGCACACGATGCTCCACCGCCTTAGGGTTTCAATCTCCTCTGTTATTTCAAGTCAGTTTGATCCAAGGGCTATGGTTCATTCCACTGCCTATATAAACAAAGCCCACCCCCTCCTAAAGAGAGAGAAGCCAAAGGAAATCAATTGAAGCCAAGGAGAAGGTCTCCACCAGAGATTAGATTAGCTACTCAAAGTTCTAGTATAGGCTAGCTAGCAAGGTTTAAGTAGAGTTCGGGTTCTCGCTTGAGGATTCTGGATTTGCAGTTATCTGGAGTTTGATATAATCTTTTGTATCTCTCCTTTGTTATGACTTTGTTCTATTTCAATATTATATTCCTGTTTATTATGTTCCTATTTTGCTCTAGTAGTATATTTGATATATTCATGATTGATTATGAGTTTATGCATATGTTCGCAAAGCGCTTAATCCAGTACTCGAGTGGGTTAAGTGGTAGCCAGTATGTAAGCGTGGTGCTTAGATATTGTATGCCTGCAGATGCACTCTATATGCTGGGAAGTGTGGTAGATCATGGGCGTGACAATAATCCCGTTGAGTCCTTTGTAACCCACACCTCGTATATAGAACTAGTAGAACCCGGTTGCAGAGGAATAGTCTAATTATGTTCTAGCTCTCCTCTAGCAATGTTCCTTATGTGTAGATGAAGAGTCCTTTGTGCTATATATGATTGTATATTTGCTAGAGTACGCGAAAGACTTAATGAATTAGTAATTACTTAGGGATTCAACCTCTTAACTAATCTCCTGTAGGGTCTTACAAAACTTGTGTCTATTTCTATCTATGGGGTTATTAATATTTATGCTTACATTTATTCATTATCCTTATTTATCTACCATTGGCTTACCCCTGTTTGGGCATGTCCTATGTGATTGATTTTCATCATAAGTAATCCACAATGATTTGTTATTTCATGCTGCTCAATTTCAATAGCTTTTCCTGTGATAAAATATAAATAACAATACCTAGAATACTCCTGATGAAGTGCTACAATGGTAGGATTAATCTGTGCACTTGCGGATTTATTGTTATTTAATATATTCAATATTACTAGTCACATGAAATGATAGCCAAGTTGATAATACATATTTATCTTCATTTGCTAGAGATGACAACCTGATTCCATAGTTAGATGTGTAGTGATTACTAAGTGACTACTACTAAAACAAGTGCTACATTAATAAATACCAATAGGTTAGCGATCCATTCGGGGTGGAAAAGTTCCGTGATGAACCCTGCTGCTAGGAGCCTAGCAATTTCTTTCCCGATGGCCTTCCGCCTCTCGTTGTCATTGCGACAGAGGCATTGCTTGACCAGTTTTGGCTCTGAGTAAGATGTTGAGGCTATGCTCGGTGACTTCTCTAGGGATTCCTGGCATGTTGGAAGGTTTCCATGCAAAGAAGTCCCAATTCCTGAGAAGGAAGTCGATGAGTGTGAGCTCCTATTTGCTGGAAAGCCCACAGCCGATCCAGACAGTCTTGCTGGCATCATGGGGTTTATCTGTACCACCTTGGTGTCTTTCGTGGGTTGGAAGGTTTTTGATGACTGCTTTCTCATGCTTGATTCGGGAGCAATTTCGGCTACGGTGGCCTAGATGGCCCGCAGCTCTGAGGCTCGGCTCACGACCATCGCGATGATGAGGTTCTCCTCTTCATAGGAATATGCCTGATGTAGGTCACTATTCACAACTATGGTCCCTAGTGGGCCGGGAAGATTGACCATGAGATAAGCGTAGTTAGGGACGACCATGAATTTGGCATAGCATGGTCGGCCTAAGATGGCATGATAAGCACTTGGGAGGTCCACTATCTCAAAGGTTAGTGTCTCCATGTGGAAATTTGCCCATCCTCGAATGTCATGGGTAGGTCGACCAGCCCAAGAGGATAGACTCGTATTTGGGGCACGACCACGTAGATTGGGGCATTCGAAGGTCGTATCATCGTTCGTGATAGGCCCATAGCATCATATGTTCGCGTGTAAAGGACAATGAGTTTTCTCCCACCATCCATTAGTACTTTAGTTAGGCACATTTTGCTGACTATTGCACTAACGACGAGGGGGAACCATCATGGTTGCTAAATGTGGTTGGAGAGATCAGTCCTATCGAAGGTGATCGCGATCTTCGACCATTTCAGGTAGACCGGGGCGGCCTTGGCTTGTGACGGGGCTACATTGACCTCTCTTGTCGTGGGACTTCTTGTGCGCTTTGGTTTGCCGGCAGGTGGCCCATCGGAGATCATGAGACACCTTTTTAGGACGAAAAGGATGTCCCCATGTCCCCTGTGGGCTTTTGACCTTTCCATCGAAGTAAGCCTTTGGATGCGGCTGCTATGGACCGTTTCATGAGCATGCTCACTGCAAACCACAGAGCCTGGGGCTTTAGAGTAGAGAATTCAGCCGTGGCCTAAGATGATGGAGGGCACTAGCCCCCTGTTGTGGTGAGCTCTCGGATGCGGCCACCGAGGGCCGTTCTACGAGCGTGACCGCCGCAAACCATGAAGCCTGAACTCCAGAGCAAAGAATCCGGCCATGGCCGAAGGTGATGGAGGATTCTAGCCCTCCTATTGTGGTGAGCTCTCGGATGTGAACCCGAGGGTCATTCCGAGAGAGTGAGCGCCACAGACCATGGAGTCCGGAGCTTTGGAGTGGAGAATCTAGTTGTGACCGAAGATGAGGAGGGTGCTGGCCCTCCAACGTCGACGAACTCGGGGTTCTCGTGGCGGATGCGGCCACCATGGGCCATTTTCTGCGGGAGTGTCCATCGTTGATGCGAGGAGCCATTGCTTCCTTCTCAACAAAGAGAGTGCGTGACAATCCCCTACCTGGCACACCAACTATTGGTGTTTCTCATCACCCGACGAGTGAATTTATACAAATGTCATGCTGCTCCAGGAAGATGATAGTAGCATCCAAAGACATAAGGAATTATATTGGTTCAGGCCAAAGCCCTACTTACAGTCTCAAAGAAAGATCGAATGCGTGTTTCTCAGTTGAATGCTCTGAAGTTCTTACAATGGGGTATGCATGCAAGAAGAGTGGAGGAGGTAGGAGAGTGGAGAGGGATTGTCCGAATGAAGTCTTGAGAGTCCATCCCCTTAGAAGCATGATTTGGCTGCCCTTATATATAGTCCAGGGCCAGGCCACATACAAAGAGTTAGGTTCTCCTGACCGGGCGGTTGTGAGCCTAAGGGAGGGGAAACTAGCTATCTTGGTTGTCATCATAGTTTTGTGCCCATGTCATGGCACAGGGTGGCATGGTGCTACAGTGCTAGTTGTGGTGGCACTGTTGGCACGTTGATGGTTTGCCAGCCATCCTGTGTGACGTGCTCTCGCTGCGTCCTCTGTCATTGTCTCGTGGTCTCTTAGGGGCATTGTACAGAAGTAGGTAGCCACTCTAGGGTCGTTAGTTGCCTTGTTGGTCATGAAGCTAGTGACCACGATCTTGAGCTTCGAGGTCATGGCCTTTGTTGACTTGGCTAGCCTTGGAAGTTAAGATCATAGTCGTGAGCCCCATCCCATAGTTCGTGGGGCTATACGCTCGTCCCGTCGGGCCATATTTGGATGGTGGTTCACCCTACCTATCATCACCGACTGGTGGTACTATCTTGTCTACGTAGCATGGCACAGGGATGACGTTTGTCCGGACCAAGGGATGGCGTAGGGATGGCGTTTGTCTTGTCAGAGCAGGCATACTTGGTAGAGCTCAACCTCTCCCCATTCCTTTCGGGGTCAGGATGGAGGAGAGGTCATGCCGCTGCGCGTGGTGAGAGGTGAAGGGAGAGGTCATGGTCGAACCCTACATCAACACTTGGCCTAGGCCTTCATAGCTTGGTTGGGCCTCGGTTGCTTGGGCTTGTACTAGCTTGTTTGTTCGTGGACCACCTGAACGGCTAACTAATTAGTGTCTTGAGATACCCAGTGTATCATAATCTTGATAGTGTGGCACTAGGTGATCGAGTTGCTAGCTAGTGGTGCTTGTTACTCTTGAAGGTTGCCACCTCCTAGATGGTTTGGTGTCTTATGGACTCCATTCGAAGCCCGTGTGAAGGCTGTGCATGGCTCTAGAGAAGGATTTGTGAGGGGTATTGTGCTCACCCCATGAGAGACTCGAAGAGCAACTCTAGTAGAAGTGAGGTGCGAAGAGCGCCAACTAGTTCGGCCGGATCAAAGTGCTAGCGCTCTTGCATGATCACTCCCTTTTATGGAGAGAGTGAACTTGTGGGCTCACCACTAGCAAGAGGATCGGTGGCAACCTTGGGCTTGCCTCAACGGGGATTGAGTGCTTGGAAAACCACTGAACCTCAGAATAAAAACCACTGTTGCATCCTCTTCCTGTTGATTTGCAATTCCCTAACACAAGCTTCTATTTACTTGTTCTTATATTGTGCTTGTGTGTTTGCTCTTGTGCTAGTTAACTTGTGTAGTTAACTAGTTGCTAGTTTAGCTTGTGTAGCTTTGCTAGTTGAGTAGAGCTAGTGTTGTGCTAGTGTCGCTTAGGCTTTATGCATTTTGCTCATTAGTATGTGTAGGATCTCTCGGTGTGCTTAGTTGATTAGTTGCATATATAGGTTCATGTGATTTTGCTAACTAGAATTATGTAGGTGAGCTCCCACTATCTTGGCACCTTAGTTGCTTAACTAAGATGTTTTGTAAGGTGCTTGTGATAGCTAGAGGGGTCTAATCTTGGCTAGACCAAATAGATTTAATTCCACATTTATTTCAATTAGCCAATGCTTTAGAAAGGACTATTCACCCCTCTAGTCTACCATCTCGAACCTACAAACATATATATAAACTATATAACCAATATACTAATATGACTATACTAGCATATGAACCTATAACTAGCATAACCATAGTAGTATAAAGTCTAGGTATGATATGAAGCAAAGATGAATGTTCCATTAAACTAGAATAAAGTCTTACTGAGGGAAATGAGATACAAGAACTATATCTCAACTCACCAAGCCTACTCGAGATCCTAAGACTAGCTTGCTAAGCTTATCTCCACTTAACTCAGAGCTAAGACTACAAATGAGAGAGTAGAGGAGCTCTTGTTGTGTTGTGTGTGCAGATGAGGAGCCCTCACACCTTTTATAGGTGAGGGGGACCCTGGGAGTTGTGGCATAAGAACATAGGCAAGAAACCCTCGCAGGAGTTTGGCAAAACACCCCCTTGGTGCTAGTTCGACTGAACCATTGAATCCACCGATGATGGGGCAAACACTCTAGATTCAGCGGTGGCAAGATACCCGCAAAGATTTAGTAGGAAAGGGAGTGTGGGAAGTTTGGATGAACTGTCAAGGAGACCTAGTTCGATTGAGGTGGTTCTCCCATAGGCCTAGTTTGTGGATCATGTTGCGCCACCCTGCTATGGGCCCAATAATCTTGGGTTTGGCCTTTTGGGCTTTGTGTGTGCTTGCATTGAGAACTCTGATTGGTTAGACTTGTGTTTCTTCGTCATTTGCACATGTAGTTCTTTGTCTTTCAATGTAAATATCTTGCATACAAATAAGCTCTGAATACAAGTGAAACTATGTTATTCAAAACTAAATAATCATTTAAGAAATGTAAGTCCTATATTCATGAGATAGTTGATGTTCAGATTGGGTACTTAGTGACCATCAAAAATACTATCAATACTTCTAGGAAATATGAGACAAAAGACTAAAAGTACCATGATAACATATCGACGTTATTCATAGTGCATCAAATTAAATGAGTTTGCAAGTGAACCATATAATTTTAATTTTATCTATTTTCACTTTCAAAATATGACATTCCCTATTCTACTTCCAATTATAGATGTGCTTACAAGATATAACCAACCATGCTTATTTGAAAAAATAAGACCAACAAATTAAAAAAGGTTGTTATGTGATTATTGGGTCAACCTATATTTTGCATTGGGTCAATAGTTCCAACCCAATTAGTCCATTTGGACTTTGAGGTTGGTCTATGGTTCACTAGCTTTGTTTTTGTAGGTCAGGTCAACTACCCAATAGGTTGACCTAGCCCATTTCTATCCCTAATGTTCATCCTTGGAAAAGGTAATAGTAATCATCCTTAGCCAAGCTTAGAGATGGTAGAAGTTGAATAGTGGCCAGGAAACCCTATTCATGAGCTATAAGTGATCTTGGGTGAACATGTTAACCCTCAAGCTAAGATCTGGCAATGGGTGTAATTGCATAGGCTATGTTAAGCTAATGAGGATGTTGTTAAGGTTGATAAAATATGGATAACAACTAATGATGATTGGACACTAGGCTTGGGGTAGGGTCATGGCAAGCCAGAGTATCGAATGTCATAACTCCTTTGAACTGTTTAAGGACCATTGCATCTGTTGTATTATTCTTAAGCACATTCTATACTTACCATATACAATGAGTGGGAATGATAAACTGGGTATCATATTGTAGTTTGCTATTGTGGCTAGTCCTCTTGCACCTCTTGGCCATCCATTCAATGACTTGGCCAAATGTGGGAAACGTTGGGAGAACGAATCGACTCACGCTTCATGTGGGAAAATTTGTACACTCCATATAAGGTTAACAATCATTTCAAAATGTCACACTCTTGAATATGAGCAAATTTAGCTTTAGAGTAGTTTTATGATGTTGGCTTGCGAAAGATATAGCTTTGATTTTTTACTTTTAGCACCATGTTGGCTTGTGCAAGATAAATATTTGATTTGTTATTCCTCATGTGCTTAATTAGCTGATGTTTCTTTAATTCTCTCACATGTGATATTTTCTCCTGTTACCCACTCTTGCAATGTTACATTGCGCCTTTTATGCATAATTCACATTCCTATGTTGTAAAGCCTTGCATCCACCAAATACAGTAGATATGGATTAGACCTCTAAGTAACATCGTACTCATGGTGCTACCAGTAAGTTATTTTGTAGGCTGTTGGAGACCATGGTGACCACTTGAGCAAGCTCATGTACCATCAGTGGCATATCTAGCAGAAGGATGGGCACATTTGTTCCACTCTTTAAACTAAATAGGAGAGTGAATTAAGCAAGCAACCAAGGGGCGGTTGGCATATGAACCACAACTGGAGTCTTATTTCTAGTTTATGAACCACACCTGGAAATCTCTTATATTCAGGGATGATTAGTTCAAGTGAACCATCCTGAAAATATGATTTGCTAGAGATCGTCGAAGCCACTTGAGCCAGTTCAAGTACAGTCGGTGAAATATTGAGTAGATGGGTTAGGCACATCTATTCTACTTGGTAAACTAAATAGGAGAGTGATTTAAGCAAGCAACTAAGGGGCGGTTGGCTTACAAATCTCCCCTAAAAATCTGTTATTTTTAGTTTTCGAAACACCCTGAAGATGTCCTATTTTTAGGGGTTGGTTGGTTCAATCAACTGTTCCTGAAAAATATGTTTCCAGAGCCAATTATCTTAACCTAACCATCCCTTAAAACAGATACATTCTAGGGGAAGTTTGCTTAAGAGAACCGCTCTCAAAAATGGAGTGAAGTGATGGCTCGTATTGTTAAGCTACAACTACGATGCAGCCTGATCTAGGTAGAGGTTGTTTGCTGTATGATCTGCTTTTGAAAAAAATAGAAGACAATTATAAAAATAATCTGTGTAGTATGGGGAGACACAAAGACTTAAATTATTGTTGTGAATCCTGGTCTGTTCCGGCCTTTCTTATGAAGCCAGTAATGATTAGTAAGATGACACAAAGGGGACAATTAACTTATTATATTAAGGATAAACAAGAGCCAAAGCATCTGATTAGTTTGTTATAATACAATTGCTTACATACGTGCGGACTTTGATTATATATTAAAAAGAAGCTGATGGTGCATGGACGTGGAATATATTATCTTATATAAAGATCGTGGTCCGGAACTCGGCGGACTGAAAAACAACAGCTCGAGTACTTAGAAAAGTAAACCATTTCTATGATACCATGAAACAATTTTACAGCATACATTAGCACATTAGACGCGCATGGCACATAGACTTGTCGTGTTTATATGGCAATCAATGATTGTGGCGAATCTAGAATACTTCAACCACATGATTTGTTTTGAATGATTGCATACATGGCCAAATGGACAAATTATTTGGATGTAAAGAGTCAACATTGTGATTATAGTTATGAGAAATGGTTAATCATTGCGCAAGTTTCAACAATTGATTACATCAACATTTAATTTTTAGGAGGAAAATAAATCAATGTCCAATATAATCGTATTGCTTGCTTAAAGGAACAACTGGAGCACACTCAATCACAATGTTGGTGGTTGTTGCTTGACAACTATCATGATCACCACCTGATAGTAGCTAATTAGGATCCCTTCATACGTCTCTGGATACACCAAACATATATCATTGCCAAAAGTGAGGGGACACGACCAAATGCTCAAATGATATGTTCTTCCAAAACCCTCAACAGTGCATCTTCCTTTTTCAGTATTGTGGCAGTTCATTGTGAGACATCAAATCCTCGCTGCATGATTACACAACATCATCACTCCTGCCCATATAGCCAAGACAATGAGGTCATCTGTCAGTGATTACACTACATCATGACATCCATCTCCCCATCCACTTGTAGTGTCCAAGAAATGGCCCGACAACGGACGGCGCCCATTCATCAGTGCCTTATTAGTATTCCTGTAGCGAACATGAAAATAACCAACTCAGAATTTATAATTTATTCACTGAAAATATATTTCAGCTGATCAAATATTAATTAGTATCAAAACATGACCTTTCCTGATTCCTGTAGGAAAACTATTGCTCTCACCATCTTGCATACAGCAGGTTATCGTTAGATACTCTGGTATGTTTGAAAAGAATTCATTTTTATGAGTAATACCATATCTAAACCACTGGTTTAATTTGCTTTCGATGCTTAATTCTTTTACTGACGCTATTATATATACCTGTAAGTGAGGGAATAGCTTTTGTGATGAATGGAACTGGGAGAAGAGTCCACCTCACTCAACCATACCTACATTACCCTAATTGGGGAATGTTGATTGATGAGGATGCAATTGTGACTTGTCAACCCCCATCATTAAAAAGGTTGTTACAGTATGAGCTAACCACCAATGTCCCACATCAGACAGACCTTTCAACTGGCCCAATTTTTCAGAGTTCCAAGTGGAAAGCAATTATATGGTGTGGAAAGAGGGCAAGCCTTACCAAGAACAAAAGGATGATGATGGAGCAATCTTGGCAGATATATGCTACCAGTAGTCGTACTACTACCGAAAAGAAAAGTTACTTTGGAGTCACCACGCACATCAGTGTGTGTCCGAGATCCAGTAAATGGGCGCATAGCTAGGTGACTGGCTGCA